>PVJC01043740.1:0-14390 GCA_004026665.1 Murina feae
ATTGTTCCCTTTAGTACTATGTAGTGGCCTTTCTTATCTCTTTTTATGGCCTTTACTTTGAGGTCTATTTTGTCAGAAATAAGTATTGCAACCCCAGCTTTTTTCTCATTTCCATTTGCCTGAAAAATTTTTTTCCATCCCTTCACTCTCAGTCTGTGTGAATCCTTTTTTGTGAGGTGAGTCTCTTGCAGACAGCAGAGAGATGGGTCCTGTTTTCTTATCCATTGAGCTACCCTATTTCTTTAGATTGGAGCATTCAGTCCATTTACATTTAATGTTATTATTGAAAAGTATTTGTTTGTGGTCATTTTTTTAAAAAAATATATTTTATTGATTTTTTTTTACAGAGAGGAAGGGAGAAGGATAGAGAGTTAAAAACATCAATGAGAGAGAAACATTGATCAGCTGCCTCCTGCACACTCCCTACTGGCGATGTGTCTGCAACCCAGGTACATGCCCTTGACTGGAATCTAACCTGGGACCCTTGAGTCTGCAGGCTCATGCTCTATCCACTGAGTCAAACCAGTTAGGGCTCCTCTTTATTTTAGATTTAAATATGTAGTAGGTCTGATGTGCTCAGGCATGCATATTGAAGTTCTGAATGTACTGCAATTCAAAGGGGAACTCTTTTTGAAGCAAGACAGGTCTGTACATATTAGTTATGGAATAACTTGCCTCAGATCTCATATTTCTAACTGAGGATCCGCTTCTAATCTTACTATGGTAAAATTTATAAAGGACTCCTTTACATGGCTATAATCTGATTCTGGATAGGTTCCTGAAGGGGATATATGGCTAAATAATTAGAATTTAAAAAAATTTCTCTTATGCAATTTGCCCGTATTTTCACAGATGAAAATTATGTAAAATATGATATTATGCAGGAATTTAGATGCTGAATAACCCATAAAAGAGTTTTTTCCTATGGCACCATTCATATGCTTTTTCCTACTTTTACCTCAATGGTAATTTATATAAAAAAATGTTTGTTGTTAAAGAGGGTCTATTAAACTAAGCATCCTATATAATAAAAGCCTAATATGGGAATTGCCCCCTTGACTGAGAATTCGACCAGAAGTTTGACCAGGGGGCGGGGCCGGCTGGCCTGTGGCCCCCTCCCCCTGGCCAGCAGCCTCAGGTGGCTGCGGGAAGGGAGGCCCCTGCTGGCAGCTGGCAGCTGCTAGGGATCCTACACATGCATGAATTTCATGAACTGGACCTTTAGTTTCTAAATAAGTCTTATGATTAGATAAGTGCTTTGGACACATTTCAGAACTTTAGAATTTTTTAAACTTGCCTTAATTTTTGCAAAAAGCATCGTTTTTTCCTCCCTTCAGTGGTGAATTTTTTGGTGTTGAGTATACTCTCCAATCCTGTGGTTGCCAACCTTTCAGACCTCGTGGACCACCGGTTGGTGACTGCTGCTCTAATTCAAAGCCTTTCACTGAATTTGACAACCTACAAAAGAAGTTTAGCCTATTCTTTTGCTGGGCAACGATTAGATTTTCCACTTTTGTTATTAAAGGATCTTCCAAGTTCTATCGTATTTTCTATATATAACAAATTCCTCAATCTGAATATTTTGTAGCTCCTCTTTAAATAAATTGGGGGGTTTCTTTTGCTGTGTAAAAGCTTTTTATTTTGATATAGTTCCATTTGTTTATTTTCTCCTTAGTTTCCATTGCCCTAGGAGCAGTATCAGTGAAGAAATTGCTTCAGCATATGTCTGAGATTTTGCTGCCTGTAGATTCCTCTAGTTTTTATGGTTTCCTGTCTTATGTTTAAGTCCTTTATCCATTTTGAGTTTATTTTTGTGTATGGTGTAAGTTGGTGGTCTAGTTTCATTGTTTTGTGAGTATCTCTCCAATTTACCCAATACCATTTATAGAAGAGGCTGTCTAGACTCCATTGTATCTTCATGCCTCCTTTGTCAAATATTAATTGAGCATAGTGTTTTGGGTCTATTTCTGGGTTCTCTATTCTATTCCATTGATTGATATGTCTGTTCTTGTGCCAGTACCAGGCTGTTTTGAGAACAGTGGCTTTCTAATACAGCTTAATATCTGGTATTGAGACCCCACCTACTTTGTTCTTCTTTCTCAGGATTGCTGCAGCTATTTGGGGTCTTTTTTTTGTTCCAGATGAATTTTTGGAAAGTTTACTCTAGGTTTGTGAAATATGCCGTTGGTATTTTAATGGGGAGTGCATTGAATCTATAGATTACTTTGGGTAGTGTGGACATTTTGATGATGTTGATTCTAGCAATCCATGAACATGGTAAAGGAAACCATTAACAAAACAAGAAAGCCCACTGCATGGGAGAACATATTTGCAAATGTTATCACCGATAAGGGTTTAATCTCCAACATTTACAGGGAACTCATACAACTTAACAAAAGGAAGATAAACGACCCAATAAAAAAATGGGCAATGGCCCTAACCAGCTTGGCTTAGTGGATAAAGTGTTGGCCTGCAGACTGAAGGGTCCCAGGTTCAAATCCGGTCAAGGGCGTGTACCTTGGTTGTGGGCACATCCCCAGTAGAGGGTATGCAGGAGGCGACTGATCCATGTTTCTCTCTCAGGCTGATCTATGTTTCTCCCTCATTGATGTTTCTAACTCTCTATCCTCTCCCTTCCTCTCTGTAAAAAAATCAATATAATATATTAAAAAAATAAAAAGGGCAACAGACCTATATAGATACTTTTTGAAAGAAGACAGAAGGAAGGTCCAAAGACATATGAAAACATGCTCAAAGTCACTAATTATCTGAGAGATGTAAATCAAAACGACAATGGGGCACCATCTCACACCTGTCAGAATGGCTATCATCAACAAACAACAAGTGCTGGCGACGATGTGGAGAAAAAGGAACTCTCATACACTGCTGGTGGGAATGCAGATTGGTGCAGCCATTGTTTGAGAACAGTATGGAGTTTCCTCAAAAAACTAAAAATGGAATTTCCATTTGACCCAGTGATCCCACTTCTAGGAATATATACCAAGAAACTAGAAACACCAGTTAGAAAGGATATATGCACCCCTGTGTTCATAGCAGCACAATTCACCATAGCTAAGATTTGGAAACAGCCTAAGTGCCCATCAGTAGATGAGTGGATTAAAAACCTGTTGTACATCTACACAATGCAATACTATGCTGTGGTAAAAAAGAAGGAGTTCTTATCATTTGCAGCAGCATGGATGGAACTGAGAGCATTATGCTATGTGAAATAAGCCAGACAGAGAAAGATAAATTTTACATGATCTCACTCATTTGTGGAATATAATGAACAACATAAAATGATGAACAAAAATAGATCCAGAGACAGAGAAGCATCAATCATACCATCCATCCTCAGAGGGAAGGTAGGGGAGGGTGGGGGTAAGGGGAAGAGGTCAACCAAAGAACTTCGTGCAAGCATATAGGCCTAACCAATGGACACAGACAACAGGGGGTTGAGGGCATGAGTGGGGGGGGGGATGGAGGGTAATGTGGAGATAAGGACACATATATAATAACTTAATCAAAGAAATTTAAAAAGGGGAAGTAAAGACAAAAATAAATAAAAAACATATTGGGAGGTTTTGATAAGGAGGAGTGGGTTATTTTTAAATATATTTTTATTGATTTCAGAGAGGAATAGAGAAGGAGAGGTAGAAACATCAATGATGAGAGATAATGCCTCCTGCATGCCCCCTACTGGGGATCAAGACAGCAACCCCAGGCATTTACTCTAACTGGAAATTGAACTGTGGTCCTCTCGTTCATAAGTTGATGCTCAACCACCGAGCCGTGCCAGTTGGGTTTGTCAGGGAAATTCTTTATCTGTTCTTTGATTCTAAGTGATAGCATAGAGTAATCTTGGTTGCTTTTCATCATTTTGAAGATTTTGTGCCAAATCCCTTTTGGCCTGCAAAGTTGCAGCTGAGAAAGCAGCTAACAGTTTTATGGGAGCTCCCTGGTAGATAACTAACTAACTAACTAACTAACTAACTAACTGCTTTTCTCTTGCTGCTTTTAAGATTCTGTTTTTAACTTTTGGCATTTTAATTATAATGTGTATTGGTGTGGGCCTCTTTGGCTTCATTTTGTTTGGGACTCTCTACTTGGGTTTATATGTCTATTTCCTTCACCAGGTTGGCGAACTTTTTAATTATTATATTTTTCAAATAGGTTTTCAATTTCTTGCTCTCTTTTTTCTCCCTCTGCCATTCCCATGATGCAAAATGTTGGTATGCTTGAATTTGTCCTGGAGGCTCCTTAAACTATCTTTTTTTAATTCTTTTTTTCTTTTAGCTGTTCTGGTTAGGTCTTTTCTGCTTTCTTATTTTTCCAAATCATTGATGTGAACCTCTGCTTTACCTACTTTACTGTTGATTCCTTGTAACATATTCTTCATTTCAGTTATTGTTGTCTTCATTTCTGACTTTTAAAATGTTTTATGTTTCCATGTTTATGTTTCCAATCTCTTTGAAGTTCTAAGTTCTTTTAATCTTCCCCTAAGTTCATTGAGCATCCTTAAAACCAGTGTTTTGAAATCTGTATCTAGTATATTTCCTGTCTCTATTGTATTTAGTTATTTTTTTTTGTAGTTTTGTTCTGTTCTTTCATTTGGAACATGTTTCTTTGTCTCCTCATTTTGTTTATTTCTATGTATTAGGTAGAGCCTATTAGGCTCAGCCTCCTCAGTCACCTAAGCTGGGCATTCCAGGTGCAGCTCTCCATGTCAGCTGTCTGTACCCTCCTATTGTAGTTGAGCCTTGATTGCCATAGGCATGTCAATGGGATGTATTTACTTCCAGGCTAATCATTTGCAAGTACTGGCCCCAACTGCAGCAGAGGAGCTGCTGTGCCAGGGCCTAACCCCAAGGAGCAGGACTCTCTTCAGCGAGACTCTGGAGTTCGCTGAATTCACCCCTTGAGTGCACTGCTTCTAGAGGTGGTTGGGTGGTTCTCCAGAATTGTCTGAAACTATCTACCAGGTACGCTGGCTCTGGTGCCTCCTGGGGATTTAGGCCACGATCAGCCACCACCTGACATGAGCTACAGAGTGAGCTGCAGATGGCTGCTATTTCTGTTGTGCTTGGAGGTGCCTGGGAGAGGCCAAGCTGAGGACTAAGGCCGGCTGCTGCTAGTGCTGAACTTAGGGCTGTTTAGCAAGTGGTACAGGGCACAATGAGGCCAAATGCTGCTTGTTTCGGTTTTGCGGACCTTTGAGAGATTTTTAGGAGTGTCTGGAACGTGAGCTAAGAAAAGCCATTTATATGGAAAAGCCACTAAAAATGGCTTGGGAGGACCTGCAGGTTGCGTGGGGCGAGGTATCAGGGTGAACAGTGTTACGTTGATGGAGACTCAGATAAGGCACTTGCCTGCTGGTTCTGTTGGGGGAGAGCTAAACAAAAGGATCCTGGCTGGTTTTCACATCCTGAAGATATGGGACTTCTCTTCATGACACTGGAACTCTTGTTAGGGGGGCCTGGTGTGGGGATGGGACCCCTCCATTCTTAGGGAGGACCTCAGCAGCTCAGATATCCCTCCCTATTTTTAAAAAAATTTAAGTTCTTTATTGTTTAATGTATTACATAAGTCTCCTTTGTCCCCCATTGACCTCTACCCAGCCGCTCCAACCCCCAGCACATTCCCTCACACAACCCCCCATCTATGTCCATTGGTTATGCTCATATGAATGCATACAAGTCCTTTGGTTGATCTCTTCTCCCTATTTTTAAGTACCACATGTGGCTGTAGGATCTGCCTGTTACACAGCTCTGTCCCCCCTACCAGTCTCCAAGGGCTGCTTCTGTATGTCTCTAAATTATAGGACTTCTGTTCAGCTAGATATCAAGTGATTCTGAATAACAGTGGTTCTGTAGTTTAATTGTAATTTTGATATGGTTCTAGAAGGATGCCAGTACTTCATCTAACTGTACTGCCATCTTGACCAGAAGCCCAGTATGATCTCTATAGATATTTTTTAAAAATTATTTATTTATTTATTTATTTATTTATTTATTTATTTATATTTTATTTTAAAAAATCTTTATTGTTAAGATTACAGTTTTTCCTCTTTTTCCCTCCATAGCTCCCCTCCTCCCAGTTCCCACCCCACCCTCTGTCCTTACCCCCCCGTCCTCATCCATAGGTGTACGATTATTGTCCATTCTCTTCCCACACCCCAACACCCATTTCCCGCTGAGACTTGTCAGTCCCCTCCCTTTCTATGCCCCTGATTCTATTCTATTCACCAGTTTATTCTGTTCATCAGATTTTTTTATTCACTTGATTTTTAGATTCACTTGTTGAAATGTATTTGTTGTTCATAATTTTTATCTTTACTTCTTCTTCTTCCTCTTAAAGGATACCGTTCAGCATTTCATATAATACTGGTTTGGTGATGATAAACTCCTTTAGCTTTTTCTTATCTGTGAAGCTCTTTATATGCCCTTCAATTCTGAATGATAGTTTTGCTGTGTAAAGTAATCTTGGTTGTAGGTTCTTGCTGTTCATCACTTTTAATATTTCTTGCTACTCCCTTCTAGCCTGCAAAGTTTCTGTTGAGAAATGAGCTGACAGTCATATGGGTGCTCCCTTGTAGGTAACTGACTGCTTTTCTCTTGCTGCTTTTAAGATTCTCTCCTTGTCTTTTGCCCTTGGCATTTTAATTATGATGTGTCTTGGTGTGGTCCTCTTTGGATTCCTTTTGTTTGGAATTCTCTGCACTTCCTGGACTTGTAAGTCTATTTCTTTCAGCAGGTAGGGGACGTTTTCTGCCATTATTTCTTCAAATATGTTTTCTATATCTTGCTCTCTCTTCTTCTGGCACCCCTATAATTCTGATGTTGATACTCTTTTTTAATTTAATTTAATTTTTATTTTTTTAAATATATTTTATTGATTTTTTTACAGAGAGGAAGGGAAAGGGATAGTCAGAAACATCGATGAGAGAGAAACATTGATCAGCTGCCTCCTGCACACCTCCCACTGGGGATGTGCCCACAACCAAGTTACATGCCCTTCATCGGAATCGAACCCCTGAGTCCGCAGGCCGACGCTCCATCCACTGAGCCAAACCAACAGGGCAGTACTCTTTTTTTTTTACAATAAATCTTTATTGTTCAGATTATTACGCATGTTCCTTTTTTTTAATCCCCATAGCTCCCCTCCACATGGTTCCCCTCAGACCCCATGCCCTTATCCCCACCACTGTCTTCATCCATAGATATAAGATTTTTGTCCAGTCTCTTCCCATACCTCTCACGCCCCTTTCCCCTGAGAATTGTCAGTCCATTCCCTTTCTATGCCCTTACTCTTATTCTATTCACCAGTTTATTCTGTTCATCAGATATCTCTATTGAGTTAATTGTTGTTGTCACTTTGTTGTTCATAATTTTTATTTTTACCTTTTTCTTCTTCTTCCTCTTCTTAAAGAATGCCCTTCAGCATTTCAAATAATCCTGGTTGGTACGCTTGAAGTTGTCCCAGGGGCTCCTTACACTATCTTCATATTTTTGGATTCTTTTTTCTTTTTTCTTTTCCGGTTCAGTGTTTTTTGCTTCTTCGTATTTCATATCTTTGACTTGATTCTTGCGATCCTCTAGTCTGCTATTGGATCCCTGTATAATATTCTTTATTTCAGTTAGTGTATGCTTAATTTCTAATTTGTCCTTTTTCATATCGTTGAGGATCTCACTAGACTTATTGAGGGTCTCAGTAAGTTTATCGGCGGTTTCTAGAAAATTCTTGAAAACCTTAGAACTGTGGTTTTTAACCTTATACCCAGTTGTTTGCTTTCCTCCATGTCTGTCATTTGTGATCTGTTTCCTTGTCTCTGCATTTTGGCTGCTTCCCTGTGTTGATAGAGTGGCTTTCTGTGCTAGGTGTCCTATAGAGTCCAGTGATTCAGCCTCCCCAATCACCTGGGGTGGACACTCTTGGTGTACGCCTTTGAGGGCTGGGTGTACAGTCTTGTAGTTAAGTCTTGATTGCTGTTGGTATCACTGAGAGAAAATGACCTCCAGGCCTTTCTCCTCATTGTTTGGGCTTTGGAACCTTTGAAGTTCTTTGTTCCAGCTGCATTCTGTTAGGTTAGGCTGCAGGCAGACAGGCACACAGCTTGGGTGGGGTTATAAATTGGGTGGGGCAGAGTTTCAGGGAATCACTGGGCCAGAGCGACCCGAGATGGCTGCCCCTCAGCCATCTCCACAGCTTCTCACTGTTTTGGCGTCTCCACGCCCTGGCGTCTGCGCGCCCCTGAGTCCCCGAGTCTTGGAGCTCTGCATCAGTGATTGCTGCGAACAGCTCTGCTAGAATGCCACTCTCGTCTTCTACCCCGATGCCAGACAGCCCGCAATGAGTTCAGTGCAACCCCAGAGCTTGTAATTCCCTTCCAATCCACGGACCCAGGTGCAGCTGCTGCCACGGTTTCACCTGTACCACCACCATTTCGCACACATCCGTACCTCTCTGTTTTGGCGCCGAGAACTTCTCCTCAGTCTCAATGCATTCCTTCTCTTGCCTTTTAGTTGTAAAGCTTCCACACCCTTGGTTCTGGAGGATGGCTGTTTAGCTTTATAGTTGTATTTTTTAATGTGGTTGTGGGAGGCTGCGCATTCAGGTATATACCTTATGCCACCATCTTGTTTCTCCTGATGTTGGTACGCTTGAAGTTGTCCCAGAGGCTCCTTACACTATCTTCATATTTTTGGCTTCTTTTTTCTGTTTGCTTTTCTAGTTGGGTGTTTTTTGCTTCTTTGTATTTCAAATCTTTGACTTGATTCTTGTGATCCTCTAGTCTGCTGTTGGACCTCTGTATATTATTATTTATTTTAGTCAGTGTATGCTTAATTTCTAGCTGGTCCTTTCTTATATCCTTGAGGGTCTCACTTAATTTATCGGCGGTTTCTAGAAAATTCTTGAAAAACCTTATAACCATGGTTCCTCTGTTTCTATCATTTGTGACCTGTTTCTTTGTCTCCACATTTTGGCTGCTTCCCTGCATTGATAGAGTGGCTTTCTGTGCTAGGTGTCCTATAGGTCCCAGTGGCTCAGCCTCCCCAATTACCTAAGGTAGAAACTCTTGGTGCACTCCTCTGTGGGCTTTGTGCACAGTCTTGTTGTAGCTAAGCCTTGATTGTTGTTGGTATCACTGGGAGGAATTGACCTCCAGGCCACTTGGCTGTGAGAATCAGCTGTGTCTACACTGGGAGAACTTCTGTGCTGGAGACACCCTTATGGGACAAGACTTGCTTCAGTGGGGATTTGGTGCTCACTGAGCCTGCCTCCTGAGTGTGTCTCTTATGGATCTGAAGAGTTGTAATCTGGATGGTGCCACTCTTACCACTGGGTGCACTGGCTCTTGGTTCTCTAAGGAGGTGCAAATTTAGTCTCTGCCTGAGGCTCCCCAGTCTTTTATATGCAAACGCCTCTGCGTACAGCTTGGGTGGGGCGGGGCCTTGGGGGGATCAACAGGGCAGAGCAAACAGCTATGGCTGATTCTCAGCCCTGCCCTAAGAGGCCCCGGGTATCAGTGTCCCCCGGTAATCGCTGCAAGCACCACTGAGAGAAAGCTGCTCTGAAGTTCCTCCTGATGCCAGATAGTCCAGTTTCTCCCTGTATGATTTTGGATCCCCAGAATCTAGCTCGGAACTGGAGTTCAGAGCCATTGGGAGCTTGTGACTCCCTCCAGATTGAAAAAGACAACCACATCTTCATTTGCCAGCCCTTTCCGCAACCGCCTCCGTACCCCTGCACTTTACTTCCGCACCTCTTATGAGTCTCAGCGTGCTTTTCTCTTTCCTTCTAGTTGTAGAATTTCCACTCAGCCAGCCTTCCTGTGGTTCTCGGTGGTGTTTATTTTTTATTTTCATTGTAGTTTTGAAGTGGTCGTGTGATGAAGCAATTTCAGGAGTTTACCTATGCCGCCATCTTGTGTTTTCTTTATTTCTACAGATCTTTTAATGTTAAGGAAATCATGAATCTGATTATCTTTTTTTTTTAATTGCAGACTGAATATCTTCTTATTCTCTGTTACAACTTTGGAGTAGAAACCCACATGCTGAATAAATATGAAGAAAGTTGTTACTGGCTTAGGTAATATAAACAAAAATAATGAATGTTACAAAGTTCAGTTAATTTTAAACATTGACTTCGAAAGCCAACATACTACATTTATTTACTGTTTTAACATGTACTATTTATTATTTATACATGCTGCCAAAGATTGAAAAATGTATTCTATTCTTTTTTCTTCTGTTGATCCTCAATTGAGGATATTTTTTCCCATTGATTTTTCAGAGAGAGTAGAAGGAAGGGAGAGAGACACACAGAGAGAAACATTGATGTGAGAGACACATCAACTGGTTACCTCCTGCATGTGCTCTGACCAGTGCTGCAGATAAAGCCTGCAACTGAGGTATGATGGATGTACCCTTGATTGGAATCAAACCTGAGACCCTTCAGTCTGTAGGCCAATGCTCTAACCACTGATCAACCAGCCATGGCTATTCTACTAGCATTCTTAATATAATATAAGAGTATGCTCTCTGCCCTAACTGGTTTGGCTTAGTGGATAGAGCATCAGCTTGCGGACTCAAGGATCCCAGGTTCGATTCCAGTCAAGGGCATGTACCTTGGTTGCGGGCACATCCCCATTGGGGAGTGTGCAGGAGGCAGCTGATTGATGTTTCTCTCTCATCGCTGTTTCTAACTCTCTATCCCTCTCCCTACCTCTCTGTAAAAAATCAATAATAAAAAAAGAGTATGCTCTCCCTCCATTCCTCATTTGTATCTTCATGAAGATTATGGAAATTTTTTTCTTTCCTTTGGGACTTATTACTGTCTGCCAACCCCACAGTATAAGGGTGGAAATGGTGCTAAGAATGGGATCAGCTAAAATTATTAGTCCTAAATGATTTTAATATTGTAATATCAATCAAGTCAGTATATATTTAGCACTTTCTATATGCTCAGTACTATGCTAAAGTTGGTACTGTTGTGTTGAATATGGAAATATCAAGGGAATAGTACAAAAATATAGCAACTATATGCACAAACTATGTCTTTTACTGAATATGTAGGCCAAGCACAGATTGACACATAGTAAATACACAGTAGCTTTTAGTTAAGTGATTTTACGTGAAAATGTATTTTTCTGGAGATGTTACATAGGTTATTTGAATATCAGGGGATCACGAAATAAAATATATCAAATCAATTTACCAGAATTTTCTTTCTTAGTACAGGGTTAGTTATCGTTGTTTAGAGCTATTCCCATGATCAGTTTAACTATTGGTGAAATTGACATTTGCCATTAATGAAATAAATGGAAATTTGGTCATTAGGATTATAATACTCATAGACATATATCTCTAACAAAATATTTATGCAAATAACTTGTTTATACAAAAGATTTTATTGCTCAAAGATTGATCAAAGTCTGTAAAGAAATATGCTTCCACTTTGCTATTCATCTGAAACTGGTGCAGAATGGTATTGAATGTAAACTGGTTGAAAAACAAAACAAAACAACCCTGCTGCCCTGGCCAATGTCACTCAGTTGGTTGGAGTGTTATCAGATACACAGATAGGTGGTATGTTTGATTTTCTATCAGGGCACATACCTAGTGGGTTTGATCCCCAGTTTGGGGTACTTACAAGAGGCAACCAATTGATGTTTCTATCTCACATTGGTTGCTCCTCTCTCTCTCTCTCTCTCTCTCCCTCTCTCCCTCTCTCTCTCTCTCTCTCCCCCACCTCTTTTCCTCCCTCCCTCCCTTTTCCCCCTCCTCTCTGTAAAATCAATAAAAATCATGCCATGACTGACAGAACAGGCTTATGCAGTTATAAGAGTTATACTTGTCTCAATTTAGAATGCTCCACACAAGAGGAATATACCTGAAATTTTTTTTTAATTTTAAATAACATTTTAATATATTTAATTATTTAAAATATACCAAAGGCACTAACTAGATTAGCATAGGTTTTACAACAGGTTTCCTTTAATGGAACAACCTTTTAATAAAGTGAATGATGAGTAAGTTCTATTTGGTAGGATTTGCTAGTATTTGAGGGTAGAGTACTCACAAAGTTTATGGCATAAACTTCTCATAAGACTAGTATGCCAAGAAGACAGGAAAGGGAAGGCTTTAAAAAAAGCATGTTGGTGTCATACATGGCTTAAGTCTTAAGGGGTGGGGAACATTTTTTCTGCCAAGGACCGTTTGGATACTTATAACATAATTTGAGGGCCATACAAAATTATCAACCTAAAAACTAGCCTGCTATATTTGGTCAAACATTTAATTAACTCACCCCTAATACCTTGGCAAGGTCTGACCAAATGATTTTGCAGGCCTTATATGGCCTGTGAGTGGGACATTCCCCACCGCTGGGTTAAGACAATAGAGGTGAGCTTGAAATTTATGCCAAGAATGAGGATGAATGTTCTCTGGGAACAAGTCATAAGAGTAGACTGAGTCTTTTTTTCTTTTTGAGTAGGCTGAGTCTTGAAATGGCATGGCATGTAGGTTATTTTCACATATACCATGAATTGTTGACTTTGTACCTGTCATCATTTTTTGGGAAACCTTATAGAACATGGTAGTTACAGGACTTGATTGACATCCATACCATAAGCTAACAATATCAAAATTTTACTATACATTTGGTGGCTATATTTTTAGGAATGTAATTTGACCTGTAGTCATATTTTCATCAAAATCTTTAAATCTTTTGTGTTTTTTTTCCTTTCAATTTTATTTTATATTGGTTTCAGGTATACAGCTTAGTAATTAGACAGTCATATGCTTTATATAGTGTTACCCCTGATATTTCCAGTGCCCAATTGGCCCCATACATAATTATCACAATATTATTGATTATATTCCCTATGCTATACTTTATATCCCTGTGACTATTTTGTGAATACCAATTTGTACTTCTTAGTCCCTTCACCATTTTCACCCAACCCCCAAACCTCCTCCTCTCTGGCAACTACTAGTCCATTCTCTATGCCTATGACTCTTTTGTGTTCTTGTCACTAGGAATGGAATTGGGGAAAACAGGCAGCACTTGAATTCTAACCCTACTTATTATAAACTATTTTAATTTATTTACATGATTATTTTTTCCACATATTTTGATAGAAACATAATTTGATGAGGCATTTTAAAATGCCTTGAAAAATTATATTTTAATGTGTTTTAAAATGTCAAAAATAATTGTCAATATTAATAACAATAGGAAGTTAGCACAAGGGATCATTTTTTCTAGTATTAGATCAACTGTCAGTTAAAATTTAAATCATCTATGACACTACTCTGTAATTGTGAATATTTTGTTATCTACATTTTAGAATGATTGTGGAGCTTAAATAGTATGACACATGTATTGTAGAATTTTGAGTAACATGCATAGGAAATAGAAAATGCTCTAAGTAATGTGTTTGCTATTTACTGGAAATAGACATTAATGTTGTTAGTTCACTAGTTTATTCTAATTTTTAAAAATATATTTTTATTGTTGATAGTATTACAGATATCTCCCATTCCCCTCCCCGCTTTTTCCCTTCCTCCCAGCCCCTGCCCACCCACCCCCAGGTCTTCACTACCCTATTGCCCATGTCCATGGGCTATGCCTATAAGTATATAAGTTCTTTGGTTTATCTCTTCTTGTCTTCCCAACCCCACATCATTGAGGTATGCTTATTCCAAACCTGCTTTGGGTCTTATTTTGTTGGTCAATTCATTTTGTTCATTAGATTCCACAAATAAATAAGATAATGTTATATTTGTCTTTCTCATTTGGCTTATTTCGCTTAGCATGATATTTTCCAGGTCCATTCCAAAAGGGTAAGAGATCCTCTTTTTTTTAACAGTTGCATATTATTCCATTGTGTAAATGTTCCACAGCTTTTTTATCCATTCATCTACTGAAGAGCTCTTACGCTGTTTCCAAATCTTAACTATCTAAACTAATAAAAGCGAAATATTAAAATTAACCGTTTCTCCGAGACAGGGTAAGCCACGCCCACCAGCCAATAAGAGCGGCTGTATGCAAATTAGCCCAGCCAACATGGCAGCCGCCACTCACGGACCTGAGTAAACCGCCCTTTCCATTGCGGCAGGAGCGAAAGTGAAGCTGCGCCCCTCAGCTCAGCTTCGATTAAACTGCCTCTAGCAGTTTTGAAACAATGTAACAATCATAGAATTCTCCGGAGCTGAAGGAAAGAGCAGCTCCGGCCTAACCAGTAAAAGTAACAATTGTTTCATTATAGACGCTGCGAGGTGAAGCAGAGGAGGCTTCAGTTAGTTAGAAGGCCGCCTTAAAGGAACAGTGTATCAATTATAGAAGATAACCCCAGGCCTTCAAGGAACAGTATCAATTATAGGAGA
>PVJC01043741.1:0-14363 GCA_004026665.1 Murina feae
CCAGACCCCTTGGCGGCACCGGGAAGTGGGAAAGGAAGGCAGCAGGGGACGGGTGAGTGGGAAAGAGTCGGCGGCCTGCTTGGCGGCTTCCCAGGTCCCTTCCGGGGATCAGGGAGCAGGAAAAGGCTGGCCTGACCACGAGGCGGGGTTTTCCCTGCTTTCTGGTGGCTGGAGGAAGATGGGCAGTAGGCAAGCTTGGTAGGCAGGCAGCACCCAGCTCTGGTCACAGCTCAAAAAAGAGAACAACATGCAGGGGAGGGCAAGAGTCTGAGAGATCAACATAGAGGGGATGCCTGCTCCAAGCCTAGGGGCAGGCCCCCGGCAGGTAGACACACACAGGAGGACTGCTCTGAACCTCAGATGCAGCTCGGGGCAGGTCCCCAGTGGCGACACACACACACATACACACACACACACACAAAAGGCGCCTGGCAGACTGGGGCCATCATAGGACATCCACTGAGGGGTCCCAGACTGTGAGAGGGCACAGGCCGGGCTGAGGGACTCCCTCCACCCCAAGTGCACAAATTTTTGTGCACCGGGCCCCTAGTAGATATATAAAAGCCTAAGCGACCGAGCAACCAGTAGCTATGATATGCATTTACCACTAGGGGCAGATGCTCAATGCAGGAGCAGAAACCACAGGCATGGAAACATGGAACAGACTGATGAATCTCAGAGGAAACGGGGGAGGGGGAGGCTGTCAAGAGATTAACCAGATATCTTATATGCATACTAGAGGCCTGGTGCATGGATTCATGTACTGGTGGGTTCTCTCGGCCTGGTCTGTGGGGATCGGGCTGAAACCGGCTCTCTGTCATCCCCCGGATTGCTAGAGGGCACAGTCCAGGCCGAGTGACTCTACCTGTGTAGGAATCCATGCACCAGGCCTCTAGTTATAATATAAATGAGAGCTGTAATTTTTTAAATTTATAACTTATATACTAGCGACCCGGTGCCAATCAAACCTTGATCCAAGTTTAGGGAGTAAACTTAGTGCTCCTGAGCCCAGCGTAGCCCCTGGGATCAGGGTTCCAGCCTGATGGCATACTCAGTGTAGATGGATGAAAATAGAAAGGCTGATGTCACCATTGGTTCAGAGAAATGGAGCCAATAGGAAATACAGATACAGCAGGGGACTTACTTTATGAATTGGCACACAGATGTGGGACTGGCAAGTCTGAAACATGCAGATCAGGCGGGCAGGCTGCAGGCTCAGGAGACTTTCTCCTTCAGAAAACCTCAGTTATTGCTTGTAAGATCTTCCACTGACTGGATGAGGCTCACTCACTTGGAGGGCAACTACGGATTGTAGGCTAACCCCATCTCTAAATTGCTTTCACAGCATGGCCTAGGTTTGTGCTTGATTAAATAACTGGGTCTTGCCCTGGCCAGTGGGCTCAGTGGTTGGAGCATTGGCCTGTGCACCGAAGGGTGGTGGATTCCTGGTCAAGGGCACATGCCTGGGTTATAGGTTTGATATCTGGCCCCTGTTGGAGTGTGCACGGGAGGCATCTTATCGATGTATCTCTCTCACAACAATGTTACTCTCTCTCCTTCCCTCCCTCCCTTCCACTCTCTGTTAAAATATATGAAAAAATATCCTTGGGTGAGGATTAAAAAAATATCTGGGTCCTGCAGCCTGGCCAAGTTGACACAAAGCTAACAATCACAGATGTGTGACATCCATCAGTGTAGAAGCAAAGCACAGAGATGTTTCTCTTGGCAGTGCTGCCTACGAGATAAGTGCAATGACTGCTCGTGGGACACAGCAGCCAAACCCAGGCAGGAGGCCTCTGGAGCAGCCCCTGCAGGCCCAGCATTGTTGGGAGCTATAAGGTTGTATCAGGAAGAATTCACGAGCACCTGATTCCATTCTTCACCTTGATGTTCCCATCTCTGTCCCCCAAGTTCAAATGTGAAGAATCAGAGAGAAATACTAGAAGCGTTGCCCCAGGAGCTGTCACTAGGAGAGCACTGCCACCAGCATTCTGCTCCACAGCAGGATGTTAGCAGGCCTCTGCTTCTCTGCACTCACGGCCTGTGTCTACCTTTGTCTCTGTGGCTATCCACCATCTGCCTAGCTTTCTCTGTGTGTAGGGTTTGCTTTCTCTCCCTCGACCTTCTTTTGTCCTTCATTTACTTATTTTCTCAGTTCTGGAAGGAATTTTACGTCATTTTTGTTTCATAATTGAAATTGATGACGACTCCTTCTTAACTTCCTGGAAGAAGGCCAGTTATATTACTGTCTGTATTATGCATAGTTCTAGCACTACGACTGCACTGGGTCAACCACACACACGATGCAGCTGCAAATGGTGAGGAGACTGGTAGACCCCTGCCCTCGACAGCAGTGCGATGAGGGAAACGGGACTCCCTGTCCTGTGCGGCAGCGAGAAGACTGTGCACCCTGTCCCCGGGCATCATGACATGCAGCCAGAGTGGCACTGGAGTCCTTAAAAGCCAAAATGACGGCCGCAGCCTGGGGAGTGCAGCAGCTGCTGCTCGATGTCTCCCACTGTGAGAGCACCTTTCTGATAGGTTCTCAGGCTTGAGTGAGGTCAGAGCAGGATTAGGACAGGAACCCACTCACACTGACAGCTGCTCAGCACTGACAGCTGCTCTGCAGGCAGGGCTGCTCCTCAGGCAGGGCTGCTCCTCGGGCAGTGCTGTTCTGCTGGCAGGGCGCTGACTTCAGCCCCGGGGCTCCTGGAGAATGTGCAGTTAGTGTCCGCACTGCCAGCGGGAACCTCTGAGAAAACTTCAGCGTAGGTTTAAACTGGACTTTTGTGAGAGGTCATGATGTTTCCCAAATCAGATGAAATTGTTGTCCCAGGCCTGGTGTTTTTTTTAAGTGCTCCTTTAAAAAAAAATTATATATATATATATATATATATATATATATTAAAAGAGACCACCAGGACTGACCAGACTTGTCAGGTCTGCTGGGGCTAGAGCCAGACACACCTGGTTCCAGCCTGGTTCCACCACTTACCGAGGTGCTCCAGTTAGAAGATTTCACTTCTCTGAGATGGCTGAACTCCTCTGTAAAGGGGGTTGATACAGCTTGCTTTTCAGAGGCATTACTAAAATTACTTAAGTTTCTACAGTGTGCCAAGCACTGTGCTACATGCGGGCGTAGAGTTAATCCTCAAAGCAAGCCTCAGGAGTCGGGGTATGATCTGGTTAGATCCTGTGGGGGGTCGTTTTCTACAGCCAATTTGAGCAGCACATGGAGTTGACAGTCTTCAGGTGCAGGGAAGCGTGGAGTGCCCAGAGGAGAGGTCACAGATGATTGCCATTGTCAAGGGGTGACATTTTGATGATGTAACTTCGGGCAGTGACATTGGGATGTGAACCAAAGAATGGCTTCATGAAGTAGTTAGAAAATAATGAGCAATGGAATTGGTGTGTAAAATAGAGCATTAGGATGAAGAAGAGTGTTAGATTCCCATCTTTAGAACATTGAATAAGCAAAATTTGGTCTTGAAATTGTGTTAGACCTTTTTTGATTGGTCACTAACACAATTTAGCTTTTGTTGTTTTAGGAATGTTTCTCAGCACTGTCATCTTCGTTGTAAAGTGGGGCTTACAGTATGTACCTTATTGGGTAGTTTCAAGGACGTCCTGAGTATTAATACTGACTCATGGAATACTGACTCATGATAGTACTTGGCACATGAGTGCTCAGCAAGTGTTAGCTTTTTTTTTCTTTATTTGCACAGAATTACTTGCTCTTTCCTTTTTAGACCATGCAGATAATCTCTTCCCCTATAGTTTTGAGAAATTTGAAGTCACGACTTTAATACTTCATGATGTTTTATGTTTATTCAGATGCATGTAGAGGTCAAGGAGGAGAGTCTGGAGCTGCACATGCGGCTGAGCCGAATCTGAGGCAGGAAGCAGTAGTGGCACTAGGAACAGGAGGTGCCACAGTGGAGGAGAGTGTAACTTTAGGAGCATGCCACAATGGAAATGCTCGCTGTAGTGAGAATATCACATTCCTGTAAAACAGGAGAGGAATAGCCAACTCTGTTCAGTCTTTTTAAATAGTAAAACCTCTTTTAACTGTAATAACTATCCTATATAATAAAAGACTAATATGCAAATTGTCCCCTCGACTAGGAGTTCAACCAGGGGACAGGGCTAGCCGGCCAGACCCCACCTGTGCATGAATTCGTGTACTGGGCCTCTAGTAGGAAATAGAATGGCAGCCACTAGAATGTCCATCACTTAGAATTAACAAATGCTGACATTGCCACAGTGGTAGAGGTTTTGCTAAAGACTCCTTTTTAATCAAAGAAGCAGAAACCAATTGGTTAAAAAAAATGAAGCCCCATTTTGTGTATTTGGGTGAAGACAGCTGGGGAAACTGCAGAATTTGAGTGACTACGCTCGTTCTAGTCCTGTCACACTGCCATGCTGTTATTTCTTTGGGTGGTGGCTGGCATTCCACATGGTGACATAAAGACCCAAACTCCAAGGTTATTAGACTTATTGTGGCATTCATGTTACAAGGTACATAAATGTAGAATTACTGTGTTGCACACCTGAAACTAATATAATGTTGTGTGTCCACTATCCTATAAAATAAAAGGGTAATATGCAAATTGACCTTAACAGTGGAATGACCAGAACAACCGGTCACTATGATGCGCACTGACCACCAGGGGGCAGACACTCAATGCCAGAGCTGCCCCCTAATAGTCAGTGCACTCCCACAGTGGGAGCTCTGCTCAGCGACAGCCTGGCTGACAGCTGTGAGTGCAGCAGTGGTGGCAGGAGCCTCTCCTGACTCCTTAGCAGCACTAAGGATGTCCGACTGCAGGGAGCAGGCCTAAGCTGGCAGGTGGGCATTACCTGAGGGCTCCCAGGCTGCCAGAAGGATGTCTGACTGCCAGCTTATGCCCAGTCCCCTGGGGGAGCGAGCCTAAGCCGGCAGGTGGACATCCCCCAAGGGAGTCCCAGACTGTGAAGAGGGTGCAGGCCGAGCTTAAGGACCCCCCCCCCCTGAGTGCAAATTTTTGTGCACCGGGCCTCTAGTACTTTAATAAAATTTTAAAAAGGAAAGAAAACCCAGATTCCTTCCATTTTATGGTTCTGTCATCTTCAGCACAGCGCACTGTTTCCGAGATTACGGAAATTTGAAGTTTATTAAAATTAAAGTAGAAACCAGGAATGTTTACCTATTAAAGTAGAAATCAGAAATCTAATCTAATAAAAGAGTAATATGCAAATTGACCCCCACTCCCTTACACCTAAGCCACACCCACCAGCCAATTAGAGTGACTATATGCAAATTAACCCAGCCAAGATGGCAGCTGGCAGCCACAGAGCTGGAACAAGCAGGAGGCTTACCCCAGCAATGCAGGAAGGTAAGGTTCATGTCTGCTTAGGCCAGCTGTGGCCTCTGCTCAAGGCAACAAAATTTCAATTATAGAAGATAAATAAACCCCAGAGACCTGCTTACAACCTTGGGCTCAAGGAAATGCTGGGAGCCTGGGTTGTCAGGGGCAACCTGACCTGGGCTGTGGTTAAAGCAACAAAGTTTCAACTTTAGAAGTTAAATTCCAGCCAGTCTCGCTGCAAATAGCCATCAGTCACTCACCCAGGCAGGCCAGGTACCCTAGCAGGGACCCCCTCCCTGAAGGGGATGTGGCCTGCCTGCAAACAGCCATCAGCCCCCTCACCCAGGCTGGCCAGGCACCCCATTGCGGGGATATCCACCTTGAAGGGGCTGTGGCTAGCCTGCAAACAGCCATCAGCCACTCATCCAGTCTGGCCAGACACCCCAGCAGGATCCCCATCCTGATCCGGGACACCCTCAGGACAAACCAGCTGGCCACCACCCATGCACCAGACCTCTATCCTATATAATAAAAGCGTAATATGCAAATTGACCCTAACAGCAGAACCATAGGGAATGACTGGCCACTATGACATACACTGACCACCAGGGGGCAGATGCTCAATGCAGGAGCTGCCCTCTGGTGGTCAGTGCACTCCCACAGGGGGAGAGCTCTGCTAAGCCACAAGCCAGGCTGACGGCTGCCAGCACAGGAGTGGTGGCGGGAGCCTCTCCCACCTCCTCAGAAGAGCTAAGGAGGTCCGACTGAAGCTTAGACCTGTTTCCTGCTGGCAAGTGGACATCCCCTGAGGGCCTCTGGGCTGCCAGAGGGATGTCTGGCTGCCAGCTTAGGCCTGATCCCCCAGGGAGCGTGCCTAAGCCAGCAGGTGGACACCTCCCGAGGGGTCCCAGGTTTCTAGAGGGCACAGGCTGGGCTGAGGGAGCAACCCCTGCCCCCCCCAGTGCACAAATTTTTGTGCACCGGGCCTCTGGTGTTTATATAATCGTAAGGTTTCGCTTCTCTGCATAGAATGCTGAAAAATCTAAAAATGATCAAACTCAAGGTAGTATCCCATAAAGAAAGCGATTTGGAAGCAGAATATGTTATGGGTAGAATTTGGTTGTGTTCTTTTTTCCTTCGCCTCTGTCGCTGTTGTCACCTAGCATACTGCACACAGTGTGGCAGGCCAGCAGAGAGCCTCAGCCTTCCATACTCTCTTCCTAGGCAGACTGCGCCGCCGTCGCTCTGCTGGTGCAGTGGGGCCTGGTCGCCCAGGCAGCTGCGAGCCTGACTTCACAGCTGGGGAAATAGCACTTTGGTATTAACAACCAAATGTAACACAAGTGTGAACAAGATAATTTGCGGGGGCTGGGTGGGGGTGGGGGTGGGGGGGAGGGCGAGAGGAGGTCTCTTAATCTAAGATCTTGCCCAGATTGAATGAAATGGGCTATTGATTCCTCCCAAAATACAGATAATTAATAGAAGAATATTGAAGTTTTAGTTGAGTTTCCTGCCAGCCCCCCACCCCCTTCCCAGAATCTCTCCTTCCTGAATGATTTAGGGCAGGAACACACTATTGTGGGCTCTTGGTTTTATTCAAAAGTGGGCCATGTATTCAAAATTCCTTCATCTGTAGACAGCATGTGAGGTTGTTTTCTTATGTTAACTATAGTTATAATAGTGTGTTAGAAATTTTTAAGTATTTATTAAGTTTTTAGTATTTTATAAGCACTCTCAACAACAGTTTAACTGTAGACGATGAAAGTTTGCAGATGCTGGCCCAGAGTGGACGCTGGTGTTCTTAGGAACTGACCCCACAGCAACGCTGACTCCAGGCTCCTAGTACTGGTCCTCTTGGCTTTGTTTTCAGAAATTTCATGAAAGAAACTAGTGTTGTAGAAACCAGAGGATGCAAACATTGCCCAGAATAGTCATTTAGCCAGAAATTGGGGGTAATTTTGGGATTTGGAGACATTGCCTTTACTTGGAGAGTCGGTTCTTGAGATGAGCCTCCGGAGGTAGCTGTAAAGCTTGTTCATGCCGTGACAGTGTGTGAGGCTTTTGAAATTGTGCCTTCATTTCCTCTTTTTCCAAAGGCGTTACTTCCTCAGTGCAGCCTAGGCTGGCGGGGCTCAGTACAGTCTCTGTGGCATCGAGTTGCCCCTTTTCCTGTGGGATTAAATACAGGTCCGGAGTCTCCTGAGCAAATCAGAAATGCGCCCCTGCAGCTTTAAGTGCACGTGCTCAGGTTCCTTGTCACCTCAGCAGGAAGCTGTGCATTAAGGGTTCTCAGTCGATCTCAAGTCTGTCTGATGTGCTTACTTTGTTATTTAATCTCTTCAACACAGAGGGTGGGCAAAAGTAAGTGTGCCTTAATATGGAACATAACACAATAATTAATAAATAATAATACACAATAAACTCTGTTTTGCATATTCACAACTGTAAAACTGCTTTTGCCCCACCCATATTTTTCCAAGTGATTAAATTTATAAAGTAGCTACCAAGGATTGTATGTCTCACTTTTTCTTAAAGACACATCTTTTTCTAGGATTGAGGCTTGCCTTCACTAACCTGATTTAAAATTTTAATATTTTTTAAGCATAGGTTTATATCACTGGTTTGTCTATTATATTTACAAATGATGGCTTCTTTTTAGGTATTCCAAAACCCTACATTCAAAAAATAATGAAATATAATCAGTGTTATGCTCTTCTTTCTTTTTCATGTGTGAGCAATGAGATCTCAACAATTCTCTCTACCAAGGGTACTGTAGGTTGCTGTCCTGTCAATACTTTTTTTCCTTCCCTTTGTCCAGTACAATACGCCTCCCTGTCCCTTTTTCTTGAGAGTGGTGGTAGGATTTCACCTAGCATTTCAAATGTAGATGATGCATTGTTTGGAAAAGTTGGCTTTGAAAAAAGTAGTTTAAACCTAAGTGAATTATCACCTATGTTGTGTGTGTACCTAGACCAGCAACCTGATACTGTGGGAAAGCTACATGCCACTTTTGGAGATGGTGGAAAAGAAAGATTCTGCTCTATAGTTTCTTTTGCTGTGAATAAAAGCAGGGCTTCTTCATCATTTGTCTGATGTTCTTTTCAAATCTGTGATATACATGCCACCCTGCAAGACTGGTGTCAACAGCAAAGTTTAGAAGAGAAACTTTCAGTATCATTTGTCTCAGGTAAGATTGCTGTAATGACAGCCTCCTGAACAGAGCAGAGAACATGTAGATAAAGAATGTGGAGTGCTAAAAACAGCGACCACAGACCATCTCTGAAAAGCTGGTGTCCTTTTACCAGACGTTTCTGCTGTGTGTGTAACCCATTAATCTCACCCACATGTAAAGAATCAGAGTACTTGGAGACGAGGCCCAGAAATCAGCCTTCGACACCCCACCCCCGCCCCTCCGCAGCAACCTCAAGTTTTACTGGAATGAGTAACAGTGCTTCTGGCCCAGAAAGAGCTTCATCAACCCTCACTAACATGTATATCTGAATAAGATGATGTGGTTTCTCAGATTAGACATGATTTACTTTTAAAAACCCTCTAGGGAATGGAGGCAAGGCCAGGGGGCAGGGGGTAATGATAACATTGTGGACAGAGACTGGAAAAACAAGGGACTCCCCTTCGCAGGGACCTCTGCAGTGGAATATTTATTTTATTTTTATAAATTACTAGAGGCCTGGTGCATAAAACTTGTGCATATGGGGGGCGCTCTCTTGGCCTGGATTGTGAGAGGGCACAGGCCAGGCCAAGGGACCCCACCGGTGCACAATCAGGACCAAGGAGGGATGCAGGAGGTTGGCCAGCTAGGGAGAGATTGCGGGAGGGCTCCAGGGCATGACCAGCCTGTCTCGCTCAGTCCCAATTGGCCAGACTCCAGCAGCAAGCTAACCTACCAGTTGGAGTGTCTGTACCCTGTTGTTCAGTGCACATCATAGTGACTGGTCAACCATTCGACTGTCTGCCCCCGGTGGTCAGTGCCCATCATAGCGAGTGGTTGAGCAGTCTTAGCATATCAATAGCATATTATGCTTTGATTAGTTGAATGGCCAACCGGACAACTGGATACTTAGCATATTAGACTTTTATTATATAGGATTGCATGACATTGGTTAATAAGATTATGTAAGTTTCAAGTGTATGATTCTTTGATACATGACCTGTATACTACATTGTGTGCCCACCACCCAAAGTCAGAGCATCTTCTGTCACATATATTTGGCCTCCTTTACCCTTTACTACTCCACACCCACTTCCTTCTGGTAACTACCATACTGTGGTCTGTGTATGAATTATTGTTTGTTTTTCTTGTTTATTCATTTATTGCTTTCCGTTTTATATCCCACATGTGAGTGAAATCATATGGTTCTTACCTTTTTCTGTGTGACTTATTTCACTTAGCATGATTTTCTCAAAGCCCACCCATGATGTCACAAATGGTGTTTCATCTTTTCTTCTGGCTGAGTACTATTCCATTGTTTATATGTACCGCATCTTCTTTATCTAGTCATCTATCGAAGGACACTTTGCTTGTTTTCTTGTCTTAGCCACCATGAGTAATGCTGCAGGGAACATAGGGGTATATATGTCTTTGTGAATAAATGTTTTAAAGTTTTTCAGGTAGCTACATAGGAGAGGGATTGCTGGGTCATCTGGTAACTCTAGTCATAATTTATCTGTTGGCCATTTGTATGTCTTCTTGGGAGAAGTGCCTATTTAAGTCTTCTGCCCATTTTTTAATGGTATTGGTGTTGAGTTATTAATGTTTGGTGTTGAGTTATATGAGTTCTTTATATGTTTTGGATATTAACGCCTTACTGGAACTGTTGTTTGCAAATATTATCTGCCTTTTTATTATTATTATTATTAGCAAGTTCTTTTGCTGTACAGAAGCTTTTTAGTTTGATATAGTCCCATTAGTTTATTTTTGTCTTTACTACCCTTGTCTTTGGAGTCAACTTCATAAAATCTTCTCTAAAACCTTGGTTTTAGAACCTGAATTTTTTGCTATATAAGTTATTGCTTAAGATCTTATATTTAGGTCTTTGATCCATTTGTACATGGGACAAACTAACTAATTTCATTCTTTTTCATGTGGCTTTCCAGTTTACCCAGCACCATTTACTGAAGACACTTTCTTTTCTCCATTGTGTATTTTGGCTTCTTTGTCAAAAATTATTTGCCCATCTAAATGTGGGTTTATTTCTGGGCTCTCATTTCTGTTCCATTGGTATGTATGTCTTTTTTTTTTTCCTTCTTTTTTTTTTTGCCAATACCTTGCTGTTTTGATTATTTTAGCTCTTTGTATAATTTGAAGTCAGGTAGCGTGATACCTCCAGCTTGGTTCTTTTTTCTCAGGATTGCTTTGGGTACTCAGGGTCTTTTGTGGTTCTAAATAAATCTGATGATTTTTTTTGTTCTATTTCTTTCAAAAATGACATTGGGATTTTGATGGGGATTGCATTGTGTAATATGGACATTTTAACTGTGTTGATTCTTCCAACCCATGAACACAGAATATCTTTCTACTTCATTATGTCTTTTTTAATCTCTCTTAATAGTGATTTGTAATTTTCAGTATATAGGTGGTCCTTCACGCCTTTGTTAAGTTTATTTGTAGGTATTTTATTGGTTGTAATTGCAAAAGGAATTGTATTTTTTTTATTTCATTGTTAGTATATAGGGATGCAGTGGATTTTTGTACATTGACTTTGCACCTGGCTACTTTACTGTATTTGTTTATTTCTAATAATTTTTTAAGTGGAGTCTTTAGGGTTTTCTCTATATAGAATCATGTCCATTTGTAAAAAGCGATACTTTTACATCTTTCTTCCTTATTTGGATGCCTTTTATTTCTTTCTCTTGCCTGATTTCTCTGGCTAGGACTTCCAGGACTATGTGGAATAAATAACAGTGGTAGATTGGACTTCCTTGTCCTGTTTCTGATCTTAGAGGAAAAGCTTTCAGTTTTTCACCATTGGTGTGATATTAGCTGAGGGTACAGATTTTCTTAATGATGACTGAGACCTAGTAATTTATTGCTTGTGCAATACATTTTTAAGTACAGTTATGTCCACAGTGACTTTAAAATGTCAAGGAAATATATGTATTTCAGACACTTTGTTTAGGAATGCTTTCTGCTTTAAAACTACTGTGCGGGCGAAGTATTAAAGAGTTATAATGGGCTCGTTGATGACATAGAAAATGTTTGATTGCATGACTGCGTCAGGGTGACACCTAAGAAATCACTGTGCACTGAGCAGCAACTTTGTCCCGAGACTGATGTCCTACGCTCTGATGGGTGAGAAAGAGGCCCTTCACCAAGGATGCTTTTCAGTGGGAGCAGCCTCATGTGAAGGGAAGGATGAGGATCCTGAGTGAGAGCTGGGTGAGATCACTGAGACCAGGCTCAAGGATCCTGTAGAGAAACTCTACCCTCGTCTTTGAATAAGCATCTCTGAACCTGTGGTCGTTGGTGCCTGTCGGTAGAAACCAGAAGCGGTGTCACCACAGCCAGCTCAGCTCATCCAAAGAGTCCTCCACGCAGAGAAGGTTTCTTGGTAAATGTTCAGTTTCACTTACTTCATAGCTACTTGTAAATGCATAAAATGGCGTTTTTTTAAAACTTGCTTATAGGATCAAATCAGTTCCCTGAACCAGAATACCCATTTATGTCACTGGACTTATAGTCCAGCATCTCTAAAGATCTGTGAGGTCCTAATTGATGGTCAGAGTACTTCTCTGATAGATTTTCAAAAAACTGTCCAGTTGTCTGTGAATTCTTGTCACACACTTAGTCTGAACCCTACTCGGGTAAACATGTGGATGCTGTCCATGTCTCTGAGGCCCAGGAAACTGGCAGCGAGCAAGCGAATCTTGATCTGGTGGCTCTCGGTGCAAAAATTCAACCAAGGGCCCTGTGATTTCAGCAGTTAGTTGGTTTACTCCTTCTGACACAGTAGCAGTGAAAAGAGCGCAGCCTGGGGTGAGAGGGCAGGGCTTAGTCCCCACTCTGCTGTGAACCAGCCATATGGCTCTGGGAAACATGGCTAGGAGCATCTACTTCTGAAATTGTTAGTGTGAGAGTCAACAAAATTACAAGGAAAGTGCAAAGCACCGCGAGAGGCAGGTGGAGGAGTGAGATCAAGCCCAGTGCTCAGGAGAGCCTGTGTGTTTCTGCAGCATCCCCACGGTGTTTGCTGACATGGCGCCCACGTTTCCCTGGATGGACAAACATCCCACGCAGGACGCTTATCCAGGCATTCCATCGGAAGGAGTCTGCATCCTTTCCAAGGTGTACTACTTGTTGGCAGGTCTTCCCATATCTAGTTTGCTATTCGCCCTTTACTTTTGTGTCTGAACATGATTTGGTCGTATACTAGTAAACACAAGAGTTGAATTCATTAGCTTCTAGAACAAGAATACTTTCAAACCATAACATGAACTGCTTATGTATAGAGAAATCCAGATAACATACCAGGAAACTATATCCTTTCCAGTGATGGGTTTTAAATGCTGTGTGATAAACTGATGTTACTTAATAGATTGTCTCTCTCATTTAACAGCTGCTGTGCAAACATTCTTCTCTTTCTCTCTTTTTTTTTGGCCATTTTAAGCAAATTAGTTTATTTTTTAATTCTTTGTTGTTTAAAGTATTACATATGTCTCCTTTTCCCCCATTGACCTCTGCCCAGCCATTCCCAACCCCCAGCATCTGCCCTCGCCTCCCTAGTGTCTGGGTCCGTTGGTTATGCTTATATGCATGCATACAAGTCCTTTGGTTGATCCCTCATCCCCTGCCTGCCCTCTGACGTGGGAGTATGTTCGACGTGTCTCTGTTTCTGGAGCTATTTTTGTTCATCGGTTTATGTTGTTCATTATTTTCCACCAATGAGTGAGATCATGTGGTTGTTATCTTTCTCTGACTGGCTATTTCACTTAGGATGATGCTCTCCAGTCCATCCATGCTATTGCAAATGGTAAGAATTCCTTCTTTTTTACTGCAGCATGGTATTCCGTTGTGTAGATGTACCACAGTTTTCTAATCCATTCATCTGCTGATGGGCATTTGGGCTGTGTCCAAATCGTAGCTATGGTGAATTGTGCTGCTATGAACACAGGGTGCATATATCCTTTCTGATTTCTTGGGATATATTCTTAGAAGTGGGATTACTACGTCAAATGGGAGTTCCATTTTTAATTTTTTAAAATACAGTGGTTATTGTATCAGAATCACAAGCAAGCTATGCAGTTTAAAGCTAGTTTACCAGATGTGACATGGAAAGGAGATGATGTAACTGGAGGCCCGAGCCCACACTTCACAGGCTTCCAGCACTTGCTGAGCTGCTGCTTGTGGCTTCCCGGCTTCTGTGCCCATCAGAGGAGGCAAACGTGTAAATGTAAAGCATTAGAGAATACTTTTGTCCTTTTACAACAAAGAAAGGGATTTCTTTTGTGATCCAGTTTTGTAGCCAATCATGGGAGGTAAAAGTATACTTTAAGTTGTTTTTTATTTAAAGAATAAAAATCGTCATTATTTCCCATTTATTTTATTCCTACCAATCATACACACACATCTTAGTTATTTGTTGTTTATGTTGTTTCAGTCTACTAACATTAGAGATACATTTCACATAGACAAGTCTTTCAGGAATGAAAATCACTGTCCATTTGATCTTCATTAAACTTTGTGGATGATTTTGTGATTGCCTGTTACTACTCAATATGATAAACCTAACAGAGTACAGGCAGTCCTCAGGTTACATCTCACTCGACGTACGTCGTTTCATGGTTATGTCGCCATCTCCCATCTAAACTAATAAAAGCGAAATATTAAAATTAACCGTTTCTCCGAGACAGGGTAAGCCACGCCCACCAGCCAATCAGAGCGGCTGTATGCAAATTAGCCCAGCCAACATGGCGGCCGCCACTCACAGACCTGAGTAAACAGCCCTTTCCATTGCGGCAGGAGGGAAAGTGAAGCTGCGCCCTTCAGCTCAGCTCCGA
>PVJC01043742.1:0-14391 GCA_004026665.1 Murina feae
AGCCTCTGATGGGGCTGGGGGCAGGTCCCCAGTGATGACACACACACATACACACACACACACACAAAAGGCGCCTGGCAGACTGGGGCCATCATAGGACATCCACTGAGGGGTCCCAGACTGTGAGAGGGCACAGGTCGGGCTGAGGGACTCCCTCCACCCCGAGTGCACAAATTTTTGTGCACTGGGCCCCTAGTAGTGTTATAAAACCACACACAGAGTAAATAATCCATTTGAAGATCAAGGTATGTGAAAAAGATGCTTAGAAGCAACTTTTTATTCTATTTGGTCTTTGGCCCTGGTTCCTGTGACAGCAGCATCTTTGTCCCAGTGAGGTGACTCTTGGTGGGCTCCTGTACAGCTTCAGGATGGGTACCGGTGATCAGAAAGACCAAGCCAAGATAAAAAGTTTGGAACTTTGGCCCCTCAGGGAAGAGAGAAGGCCTGAAGATTAAGTTAATAGTCAATCATGCCTCCCTGATGAAGCCTCAGAAAAATCACTGAATACAGCATTCAGAGGCTTTGGGATTGGGGAGCATATCCACATGCTGGGAGGATGGAGCACTCCAAGTCCACAACCAGAAGCTCATGAGCCTTGGACCCTTTCAGATCTTGCCTTATGTACCTCTTCACCGACTATTCGTCTGTATCCTTTATCATATCCTTTATAATATAATAAACCAGAATACATGGTGTTTCCTTGAGTTCTATGAGCCAATCTAGCAAGTTTGCAAACTTGAGGAGAGGTTGTGAGAACCCCCAATTTGCAGCCAACTGAAACAGCAGTGTGCGAAACTTGGGGAGTCACTACCTGTGAATGACTCCTAAAGTGGTGGCAGTCTGTGGGACTGGACCCTTAACCTGTGGCATCTGATCCTAACTTCAGGTACACAGTCTCAGAATTAAATAGAATTGTAGGACATGCAGCTAATGTTGGAGAATTGGTCATCTGTGGGGAAAACTCACACAGCTGGTGTCAGAAGTGTTGAGTCTGAGCAGAGAAAGGAATAAGCAATAGTAATCATCAATGCTAGAAAGGCTGGTTACCACAAACTACTGGCCTTCAACTGAAAACCTGGGCATTTTTCTTTAAGCAATAAAGATGATTTACTTATTATTTGTAGTTTCAATATAACTATAATAATTGTCTTCATTATATTCCCGTTATTTAACAAAGCTGCTTCTTTCCATAGGATATTTTAGAATAATACAGCAACCCTGAAAGAAGACCATTATAATCTACTCAGGTAAGACCAGATATTAATAAAATATATTCTTTTAATTGACTGGTTAAACCTAAATTTCTTTTGTTTCTGGATTTAGGAAGACAACTTTCATAAAACACATAATGAACTACCAATTTCACAATAAAAACTAGCCCTCCGTGATTTTCTCATATGCTAACATACAAAAAAGAACAGGGAATAAGCTTGGCTGTAAACTATTATAACAATTTAGTTTTTGTAACAGTTGCCTCCAAATACTGAAGTATTATGAATATTTTTATATTTGTGCAAAAAGGAGGACCTTGGTAAAACACTAAACTTTATTTTAACTACCCTTCCTCTCCAGTAGTATGAACTCAATTCAGGTGCACAAGCAAGTTAGTGTTAACTAAATAACACTGTAAAAATCACATATTACAAAAGCCTATAAACAATAATCTCCAACTTCCAAGACTGCTCAAATTAAAACATTTTCACACAAAGTCAGAAATATATACAAAACATAATATTCACCCTAATAAATCTCTCACTTTCCAAAGAATTACCATTTGAGTAAAACTTTTACTACCAAATACTTCTTTGCTACCTCCAAAAGACAGTCACTCACTGACTTACCAATAAATTACACTCCAAATGTATGCAATTATTAAACTCATAATTCATTTCTCAATGAAAATAGTATATTCAATGGCAATAAGACATCTACATTAGTTCACAAAAGCCAATTTAGCCCATAACCTAGTTGAACTACATATATAAACATTTTTATTTCAAAAGAAAAAGAAGTTTTTTCCATTGTTTTCCTTTTTTTATAGAGCTAAACCTAAGGAAAATACTTTTCTTGTTTAATAAATACTTTTCTTGTTTAATAAACCAAATTTATATTTACAACCAGCAAAAATTTCTAGGCAGGGGAATATTGAAAGAACTCTGTTTTGAAAGTTAAGAGTTAAAGTGCTGAACAAGAGTTTGAGAAGAGTTATATTAAGAACTAGAGGCCCAGTGCACGAAATTTGTGCACAGGTTGGGTCCCTAGGCCTGGCTGTCGATCAGGGCCGATCTGTGGGGCAACCAGAAGGGTGATCTGGAGGCCCCCATTGGCACCCACCTTGGCTGGCCTGAGGAGCAGCTCCTGCGTTGAGTGTCTGCCCCGTGGTGGTCAGTGCATGTCACAGTGAACAGTCATTCTGACATTTGGTCGATTTGCATATTAGGTTTTTATTACATAGGGTATGTATCAGGGCAGGAGCCAACCAAATGGGAAAAAATGCACATGAAAGCTGATAGAACTGCAAACTAATTGGTGTTTTGGGAAATTAGGTGGAGCTATAAAACAAACAAACAAACAAACATGGTCACAAGAAGGATGGGAGTGCCTTAAAAAAGACAAAGGCAGATATGAACATAGGGATGGTGAGGAGATTGGAAATGAGAATACTACCATCCTCACACTCAGTCACTCTGCTTCAATCTTGGTTGTGTCCTCGCTATTTATCTTCTGAGCCAAAACCAGTCTTTCCTTGAGGCCCTTGTCTGACATGCACTTTCCCAGACATCCACGAGGCTCACTCCCTCACTGCACTCAGGTATCCGTATGAAATGTGACCTCATCCAAGAGACACTCCCTTACTGGCCCTGAATCTAAAATACCATATCCTATACCTGACCTACAACAGCATCCCAGTCACCCTTGTCCCTTTACCCTGTTCTAATGTTCTCCATGAACTTACTATTACCTGACATTATTTATTTATTGTTTACTGTCTGTCTCCTCTCTATGTAAACTGAGACTCCTTGTGTTTTTTAATAGCCTAACAAAGTCAAGTACCTGATACATATTTGGCAATCAACAAATATTGGTTAAACAAATAAAAATCAATATCTAGACAATATCTATTCCAATATCTATGGAATAGATAAAAATTAGTAAGGCATTGTCATAGCAGAATTAGAAGACTTGATGATATATGGTTTATCCATCTAATTTTTTTTAGAACATGAAAAAATAAATAGCACAATAGGGTATCATGTCAAAGGAATCCTTAAAAGGAACATGACCTAAGCAATTTCCCACTCCACTCTCCCATTCTCCTCTGCCCTCAGTCAGTCCTTAAGATGGTCCTACTTTTCTAATCTTCCCACTACTGAACACAGCTCTCTAAAACAGTGATGCCCAATACAACCTTCTGTGATAATGGGAATGTACTATTATCTGCACTATTACCTGTCCAACACAGTTGCTACTGGTCACATGTGACTAATACTGAGCATTTAAAATGTGTCTAGTGCAACAAAGAAAAAAGAATTTAATATTATTTAATTTTAACTTACATTTAAATTTTAGTTGCTACCTGTGACTATATTGAACAGTTCAGCTGTAAGTGGTCTTTTTCTGTTTTTAATAATAGCTGCTAAAATTATAATGTTAGCATTGATAAGTAAGGAAAATAATTTTTGTCATCAATTTTATGACTATCATTTTGGCCTAAAATTATGAAATTAAAGAAAATTCATAAAATATACAAGTCATTCTATATTGCATGTCTAAAACAATGCAAATCTAATTGCATCTAATCAGTTGCAAGTAACTTCACACAACTATAGCAGCTCATTTGTAAGATTAACCTGGATTTTTTATGAATCTTTGAAACAGTTTTACATATTAGAAATCTTGATGTAAAAAAAGATTTAAATTCACTGCATGTGTTTTTCTATCTGCAGTTACTTGACAAATATGGGGCATGGGGAAAATATCAGTGTTCAATTAACAGAAACCTACTCTGCTTGTTGTGTCTTACCCTCAGCAGGAATGACAGCACTACACTTGGATCTGCTTATCACTCGTGCTTTAAATCACTTTTAGGCTGGCCAACCATTAGAAACAAGACCAGAGCTCTAGGACAAAACCTCAACATTTATCGAACTTTCTAGGCAATCCTTACAAATTATTTGTTCTTTGGGGGAGGGGATACATTGATGCCAAATTTGTAAAGGGTCATTCTTAATACTTAATATCATTCCAATGTGTTATGCCAAGTTCTCTAAAATTTAAGCCAGTATGTGGCATTACTTTCTGTGTTAAAATTACCTACCTAAATCCCTCTTATCTTATCAAAGACCCATACTTTGATAGCCCAATTGTGGCACATATTATTTTTTCCTGTTTTAAAAAAGTTCCAAAGAATTTAATGGTCATGAAGAAAGAAAAGGACTAATTTCAAAGGGGGCAACAGCTTTAAATGGATGGTCATGTTTGCCTTGACACAAAAACTTCAGAGAATCTTTCCTCTAACTACTATGTACACCTATGATACCTCACTATCTTGCATTGCTTCCTAGTCCCCTTTGCATTAGTATTTTCTACTGCAAAATTCCAACATGATTTTATTTCCAATTTAAGTTAGAGGTGGGAGGCACTCATGAAAATCCACAATATCCAATCTGGACAGGAGGCCCAAGTATGAAAATAAATAAATAAAAATTTTATTAGCCTACAATTTTTGCTAATAACAAATGATTTGGGCTTTTCCCAGAATTCAACAGAGTATTAAATTACAGTCTGGAATGCTATCAAAGCATTATAAGGACACCGGTACACTGCTTCATAATTTCTTGACATGCAGGGTGCAAGCTTTTCTTGAAATGTTTCCTTTTACTTTCAAATAACAATGTATTTCACATAAAGTAAAAAAAAAAAAAAATGCTCAAAACAAGTTTTTATATCTAGAAAAACCATGTCAAACTCGCGGCCCAGAGGCCACATGTAGCCCACAACAAATTTTTGCAGCCCAGGTAATATAATGGTATGTAAGAAACATTTTGAGGGAGAGAAAGATGGCTGCCTATGGGAAGGCAGGCTGCAAGATAGTGTGTGAGAGAACGAAACGAGAGTGTATGGACATACAGGGACTGTCTATTTGTGAGTGAGGTACAGCTATTTTCCAAGGGACTGTTTGGGACTGCTGGATGGGGATCCCCTGAATGGGAAGCCTCCACTGCTGCTGAAATCTCTCCCAGAGCGAATGGCAGAGACCGCACCATTTTGAAGGGGAGAGTGGCTGTGATCTGTCGACTAGCCTTACCTTCAACCGGGAAGAATAGGATACCTCCCAGGACCCTACAACCATAACACCCAGGGACCAGCTGCAAATCCACAAACACCGGGTCTCAAGCAGTGCGAATATGCGGAGGCTGATGAGCTCTGCATATTCTCACTGAAAAGTAAGATTTTGCCTAGAGAAAGGTGAGGTCTGCAATCCAGACTGGAGAGAGAAATGCACGCAGCGGGATCTAGAAGTTCAGAGGAAGTCTGTGCCCCACACAATCCACGGCCATTGGGGCCAGCACAGTTTGCAAATGTGGAAGGGGGTCCACAGGGCTTGCTGGCAGAAGGGAACTCTAGAAATCAACTCATAACTGCGCTGGGCAGCCTGAAGCGTTACCAGTAAACAGGCTGCGCAGTGCCAGGAGAAAAGATGAGCGCAGAGACAAGTGCAGAGTCATTGTGCAGTGCCAGGGCGAAAAAGTTGCGAGTTTGCATTCTTATTCTGGCTGTTTTCTCCTCTTTAAATCCCTGTTTTGATTACTAAGCCCAGTACATAAGATCTTCCAATTAAAAACAATCTCAGAGGCATCAGGGGAAAGTTGTTTTTGTGGAACCAAAGGATCACAGTGGATAAAAACGATCAGAAAACTGGCTCTGGGGCAGTCCATTCCCCTAAACCAGTATTAAGTGCAGCAGAGAAAACAAAATCTAAGAACTGGGTAGAGAAGACTTATAGCCCCAGATGTCAATACAGAAAACTGCTAACAAGGGGTTGAATCACAAATTGACTCTTGCATAAATACAATTACAGGCAAGGCTGAGAAACAAAAAAAATACTGCTTGCTTAGAAACAGGACTGTGGCATATGACATAGAGGAGCAATGGAACTCAGGAACTTTAATAGTGTCCAGACTACCAGAGAGGAAACAGGCGTGCCAAACAGAACAGCAGAGGAAGGGAAGAATGACCTTCACTACTACACATTTTTTTTTATCTTTTACTCAAGAAATTAAACTTTTTGCTCACTTGATTTTACCTTTTTAATTATTACATTTTTACTTTTAATCAGCATTATTACTATAATTATTTTATCTTTTTTTAACACTTTGTAATCGGGCATTTTCCTGCCAAATCGTGTGCTTCACTGTGTGGTAGCGTTCAAAACACTTTCCTTTGTGCAGGGGTACATTACAAAAACTTGCACATGTACCGCGTTTCACTGCGTAGTTTATGAGGGGCACACACACGACAAAGACGTAAAAATTTTTATTTTTGCCGGTTCCAACTAGAGGTTCCAATGTATGTTTCCTCATGTCCATTGACAGTCTCCCTGGTGGATCTGATTTTACTCGTTTCCCGCAAAAAATGTGTTAAAAAGTTTTATTTTATTTTTTCTTTATTTTATTTTGGGATTAGTGTTCTACATTCTATTTTCATTTTTCCTTTAGCATCATTTGACTCTATCTCAACTTTATCTTTATGCCAACATTCTCTTCCTCACTTTTCCCCTTTTGTTATCCTGTTTCTCTTACCTTATTCCTGCTTTAGATTTTCCCTATACCTTCTTTTTATCCCATTAAAAATTCATCCTGCATATATATCTAACTTCCAATCCCCTGCTCTTCTTTCTTTCTTCAATATCAAAATATTTTTCTCTCTTCCCCCCTTTCTTTTGTTTTTCATGTTTTTTTGTTTTATTTTCTTTTGCACTTCGTTCTTTCTGCTCTATTGTTGTTGTTTGTTTGATTGTTGATTAGATTGGTATTTTTGTTTGTGTGTTTTGTTGGGTGATTTTTTTTTTTGCTTGTTTTAACTCTCCTCTCTTGTTATTAGTTGCTCTTTGTAATTTGCATTCATATCAGGGCGTTATTGTTTGCATTTTTTTTTGGATTACTTGTTGTTTTATTGGCGTTTTCTCCAAATATAGTTTACTCCCCTCCTTTTTTATTCTCTTTCTTTTCTCTTACCTTTTTTCCTTTTCTCAATATCATTTTTGCACTCTTTTATTTTTTTATCCCCTAATTCTCTTTTCTCTGGTGGTCACCTTTATTTCGGGTTTTAGTATTGTGAATACATTTGTGTCCAATGCCTTGTGCGTTGTGCCCTCTTGTGTTGTATTTTGTGCCTTTAAGTCAATGCAGGAGAGAGAGAGCTACACAATCAGACACTTGGAGAGGAGAGATCATGGGAAGACAAAGAAACAGCCCACATACGAAAGAAAAGGAGGCATCACCATAAAGGGAAGTAAACAAAATTGAGGCAAGCAATGTATCAGAGAAAGAATTAAGAGAAATGGTCATAAGGTCAATGGAAAGGTTGGAAGATAAATTCAACAATATGTGTAAGAACCAAGAGGAAATGAAGAAGAACTAAGAAGAAATGAAAAATGACAGCACTGCAATAAAGAACTCAATAGAAAGCATCAACAGTAGACTAGAAGAAGTGAAGGACTACATCAGTGAGCTAGAAGACAAGATAGGAAAAAAAAACCCAAGCAGAGCAGCATTTAGGAAAAAAAAAAAGAAAAAAAACAGGAGAAGGGCCTAAGGGAACTTTGGGACAACACAAAACGAAACAACATCTGCATAATAGAGGAAACTGAGCATGAAATAGAAAACCTGTTTGAATAAATGATGACAGAAAACTACCCTGATACAGGGATGAAAAAACTCACACAAGTCCAAGAAACTCATGGAGTCCCAAACAAAATGAACACCAAAAGACGAACACCAAGGCTAAGGTGACCAGACATCCTGCTTTTGGCAGGACAGTCCTGATTTTTAACAGTTTGTCCCGGGTCCCGGGTCATTTTTAAAAGTCCCAATTACTCTTTGTAATATTTTAAGTAATAATAAAAAATAAAAAAAGAAAAAGAAAGAAATCTCCGGTCAATGGTGTACCGCTTTAAATCTGGTCACCTTAACCAAGGCATATTATGATTAAATTGGCAAACACCAACAACAACGTAAGAATCTTAAAAGCGGCCAAAGAGAAACACAAAGTTACCTACAAAAGATCCCCCATCAGATTCGCAACTGATTTCTCAACAGAAACACATCAGGCCAGAAGGGAATAAAATACACAAAGTCATGCAAAGGAAGGGTCTGAATCCAAGAATACTGTACCCAGCAAGACTATCAATCAAAATTGAGGCTGAAATCAGAATCTTCACAGACAGAAGGACTAAGGAAGTTTATCACCACCAAACCAGCAATGTAAGAAATGCTAAAAGGTCTGCTGTAAAAAGAAGAAATAGGAAGCGAAGAAGGAAAACAGGCATAAAGAATAAAAATGTTGACAAACAAATATCAATAATAAATTTAAATGTAAGTGGATTAAATGCCCCAATCAAAAGACATAGGGTGGCTGAGTGGATAAGAAAACATGACTTATATACCTGCTGTCTATAAGAAACGGACCTCAGGAAAAAAAATTTACACAGTCTGATGATGAAGGAATGGAAAAAGGTTTTTCAAGCAAATGGAAATGAAAAAAAAAAGCTGGGGTAGCAATACTTATATCTGACAAATTAGATCTCAAAGTGAAGGACATAACGAGAAATAAGGGCACTTCATAATACTAAAGGGAGCAATCCAACAAGAAGAAATAACTCTGGTAAACATATACACACCCAATACAAGAGCACCCAAATACATTAAAAAAAAAACACACAACAAAAAACAAACATCAGGAGAATATCAAGGGAGAGACTGATGCAATACAGTCATAGTAAGGGACTTTAATACCCCACTAACACCATAAATCCCCTAAACAAAAAATCAGCAAAGAAACATCAATCCTAAATGACTCACTGGATCAGATTGAATTAATTGACATCTTCAGAACATTTCACCCCAAAGCCACAGAATATACATTCTTCTCAAATGCACATGGTTCATTTTCAAAGATAGGCCATATATTGGGGCACAGGCAAAGCTCTTCAAATTCAAGAAAACAGAAATCATACCAAGCATCTTCTCAGATCACAATGTTATAAAACAGAAATCAATTACAATAAAAACAATAAAAAAACAACACCTAGAGGCTAAATAGCATGCTTTTAAACAATAACTGGGTTAACAGAGAGATCAAAGAAGAAATTAAAAGCATCATGGCTACAAATGACAATGAAAACACAGTAATCCAAAATCTATGGGACACAGTGAGAGCAGTCTTGAGAAGGAAGTTAATAGCTCTATAGGCTACTTGAAAAAAAAAAAGGTAATAAATTATCTAACCCTACAACTCAAAGAGTGAGAAAGAGAGCAACAAGAAAAGCCCAGCATAAGTGGAAGGAAGGAAATAATAAAGATCAGAGCAGAGATAAACAACATAGACACACACTCACACACACAAAAAAAATAAATAAAAAAAGATCAAAATACCAAGAACTGGTTCTTTGAAAGGATAAACAAGATAAATGAACCTCTTGCCAGACTCACCAAGAAGCAAAGAGAGAAATCCAAATAAACAAAATCAGAAATGGAAGAGGTGAAGTAACAACAAATCCCAAAGAAATACAAACTATTATGCAAAAATATTATGAACAACTCTATTCCAACAAAATGGACAACCTAGAAGAAATGGACATATTCTTACAAAACACAAGTTCTCAAAACTCAAACAAGAAGAATAAAAAAACCCAAAGAAATTGAAACAGCGACCAAAAATCTTCCAGCAAACAAAAACCCTGGTCCAGATGGCTTTACAAAGGAATTCTACCAAGCATTCAAAGAAGAACTAAAACATCCTCCTCAGATTATTCCAAAAAATTCAAGAGGAAGGCAAATTTCTAAGCTCTTTCTATGAAGTCAGCATTACCCTAATACCAAACCTAGATAAAGACACCACAAAAAAAGAGAACTACAGGCCAATATCCTTGATGAACACATATGCTAAAATCCTCAACAAAACTCTAGCAAATCGGATTTAGCAACACCTTAGAGAGACCATGCATCATGACAAAGTGGGATTTATTGTGGGGATACAAGGATAGTACAATATCCACAAATCAACGAATGTGATACATCACATAAACAAACTGAGAAAAAAAATCACATCATATCAATTGATGCAGAAACACCATTTGACAAAATCCAACACCCTTTCTTGATAAAAACTCTCAAAAAAGTTGGAATAGAAGGATTACCTCAACATAATAAAAGTTCTATATGACAAACCTACAGTCAACATCACATACAATAGGCAAAAACTAAAGCCATTTCCCCTAAGAACAGGAACAAGAAAAGGATGCCCACTTTCATCACTCTTGTTTGACACAGTACTAACAGTACCAGCCATAGAAATCAGACAAAAGAAGAAATATAAAGGCATTCAAATTGGAAAAGAAAAAGTAAAACTGTCTTATTCACAGATGACATAATACTGTACATAGAAAACGCCATCAAAAAACCACTAGACCAAATAAATGAAATTAACAATGTAGCAGGATTCAAAATTAATACCCAGAAATCTATGGCCTTTTTATACACCAATAATGAACTCACAGAAAGAGAAATGAAAAAATAAAACCCATTTACTATTGCACCAAAAAAATTAAGATACCTAGTTATGAATAAGCTGAACTAAGGACGTAAAAGACCTGTACTCAAAAAACTATAGGACACTGAAAAAAGAGATAGAGAAAGACATAAACAAATGAAGAACATACCATGTTTATGGATTGGTAGAATCAACATCATTAAAATGTAGATACTACCTAAAGCAATCTAGATTCAATGCAATACCTATTAAAATAGGTAAAATAACAACATATTTCAAAGATCTAGAACAAACTCTCCAAATATTCATCTGGAATAAAAAAAGTCACAGCTATCCTGAGAAAGAACAAAGTTGGAAGGATCACAATACCAGACATCAAGCTATGTTACCAAGCCACTGTTCTCAAAACTGCCTGGTACTGGCAAAAAAACAGACATATAGAACAATGGAACAGAATTGAGAACCCAGAAATTGACCCAAACTATTATACTAAATATTTGAGAAAGGAGGTAAGAACATAGAAACTAGGGGCCCGGTGCACAAAAATTTGTGCACTGGGGTGGCGGGGGGCGTGTTTCCTCAGCCCGGCCTGTGCCCTCTCACAGTTTGGGACCCCTCTGAGGATGTCCACCTGCTGGTGAGCCCGGCCAGCCTGGGTGAGGGGCCAATGTCTGTTTGCAGGCTGGTCAAGATCCTCAGTGGAAACTCTCACCCCAGGAGGTGTGGCAAGCCTGGGTGAGCGGATAAGGGAAGTTTTCAGGCTGGCCACAGTTCCCACTGACCCTCCGGGCCATCTGCCTGGGAAGCGATGGGGTGGCACTAGCCACCCCATCAGCCTCCCAGGAGGGGGCCGCGGAGTCCCGCAGGCTGATTCCCTGCCCCCCCTCAAGGCTTCTCTGCCTGGGAGGCCAATTGGGTGGCGCTGGACACCCCATCGGCCTCCCAGGAGGGGGCCGCGGGGTCCCACAGGCTGGTTCCCGGCCCGCCCCACAAGGCTTCTCCGCCTGGGGAGGCCGATCGGGTGGCGCTGGCCAGCCCATCGGCCTCCCAGGAGGAGGCCGTGAGGTCACGCAGGCTGGTTCCCCGCCCCTCCGCAAGGCTCCCCCGCAGGCTGGTTCCCCGCCCCCCCCACAAGGCTTCTCCACCTAGGAGGCCGATCGGGTGGCACTGGCCACCCAATTGGCCTCCCAGGAGGGGGCTGCGGGGTCCAGCCAGCTGGTCCGGCGCCCTGGAGGCTTCTGCCTGGGAAGGCATCGGTGGGCCCAGAGCACCAGATGCCTTCCCAGGACGGAGACTTTCAAGATGGCAGAGGCAGCAGCTCCAGAAAAGCTGCACACCGGGACTGTGGCCTCCATGTTGGCTGGGCTAATTTGCATACAGTCACTCTGACTGGCTGGTGGGTGTGGCTTAGGCCGTCCCGAAGAAACGGTTAATTTTAATATTATGCTTTTATTAGTTAAGATATTTGAGAAAGGAGGTAAGAGCATAGAATGGATTCAAAACAATATCATTAACAAATGGTATTGGAAAATTGGTCAGATACATACAAAAATGAAACTAGATCACCAACTTACACCATACACAAAAAAAACTCAAAATGGCTAAAGGACTTGAATGTAAGATGGGAAACCATAAAAATCCTACAAGATTCCATAGGCAGCAAAATTGCAGACATACGTCGTAGCAATTATCTTTACAGACAAAGATCCCAGGTCAAGAAAGACTAAGGAGAAAATAAACAAATGGGACTATATCAAAATAAAAAGCTTCTGCACAGCAAAAGAAACCATCAACAAAACAACAGGAAAGCCCACTGCACCTTATCTCCGATAAGGGTATAATCTCCAACATTTACAGGGAACTCATATAACTTAACAAAATGAAGATAAACAATCCAATCAAAAAATGGGCAAAGGACCTAAATAGACACTTTTAAAAAAGGACATGCAGAAAGCCAAGAACACAGGAAAACATGCTCAAAGTCACTAATCATCCTAGAAATGCAAATCAAAACAACAATGAGCTACCACAACACACCTGTCAGAATGTCTATCATCAAGTCAACAAACAAGTGCTGGAGAGGATGCAGAGAAAAAGAAATCCTTCTTCACTGCTGGTGGGAATGCAGACTGGTTTAGTCACTGTGGAAAACAGTATGGCACTTCCTCAAAAAATTAAAAATGGAACTGCCACTTGACTCAGTAATCCCACTTCTAGGAATGTATCTAGAAATACAAAACAGATCACCAATCAGAAAGGAAATATGCACCCCTATGTTCATAGCAGCACAATTACAACAGCTAAGATTTGAAAACAACCTAAATGCCCATCAGCAGATGAGTGGATTAGAAAACTATGGTACATCTACACAATGGAATACTATGCTGCTCTAAAAAAGGATTTCTAGAGAGAACCAAGATGGCGGCATGAGGTGTGTACCTATATGTGCAGCCTCCACAACTACATTGTAGAAAAACAACTATACAGTGAAAGGCCATCCTCCGGAACCAAGGGAGGAGAAGCTTTGCAACTAGAAATCAGGAGAAGGAGTACATTGTGACTGGGTAGAGGCTCCCGGTGCCAAATCTGAGACGTACGAAGGCGTGGAACAGAAGCGGCGGCGTAGGTGAAAGGGTGGCGGCTATGCCTGGATCCGCGGCTTGGAAGGAGATTATAAACTTCGGGGTTGCACTGAACGCGGTGCGGGCTTTCTGACAACAGGGTGGAAGATCAGTGGAGTTCTAGCAGAGCTGTTCGCAGTGATCACTGACGTGGAGATTCGGGGACTCAGAGGCGTGCAGACCCCAGGGCTTAGAGGCTCCAGGTCCGGGAGAGGCTGCGAGTTAGCAGAGTGGCAGCCATTGCCGGTTGCTCCGCCACAGCGATTCTGAGACCACACCCTACCCCACCTACAACCCCGCCCAAGCTATGCGTCTGCCTGCCTACAGCATACCCTGAGGGACTACAGCTGGGTCAGAACTCCAAAAGCTCCAAACCCCAAACAACAAGGAGAAAGGCCTGCAGGTCTTTTCCTCCCAGTGATACCTGAAACAAGACTGTGCACCCAGCCTTCAAAGGCATACAACAAGAGTGTCCACCCCAGGTGATTGGGGAGGCTGAATCACTGGGCCATATACAGGACACCTAGCACAGAAAGCCAAAATGCGGAGACTAAGAAACAGGTCACAAAAGACAGAAATGGAGGAACACAAACTACTGGATATAGAGTTCAGAACTACGCTTTTAAGGTTTTTCAAGAATTTTCTAGAAGCCGCTGATAAACTTAGTAATATTATGCAGAGATCCATCACCAGACTAGAGGTTTGCAATAATCGAGTCAAAGATTTGAAACATGAAAAAGCAAAAAGCACCCAACTGGAAGGGAAAAAAGAAAAAGGAATCCAGAAGTGTGAAGACAGTTTAAGGAGCATCTGGGACAACGTTAAACGTACCAACATCAGAATTAAAGGAGTGCCAGAAGAAGAGAGAGAGCAAGATATTGAAAACATATTTGAAGAAATAATGACAGAAAACTTGCCCCACCTGGTGAAAGAAATAGACTTACAAGTCCAGGAAGCGCAGAGGACCCCAATCAAAAGGAACCCAAGGAGGACCACA
>PVJC01043743.1:0-14399 GCA_004026665.1 Murina feae
GGCTACGTAATACTTTCAACAATAAAGATTTTTTTAGTAAGAATATGTCTCTAGTTCTGTGCTGATCTTTACAGACTTTAATTGAGCAACAGCGACAAAGCTAAAGACCACATTAAACCTAAGAGCGTTTTAAAAGCAGCCCGAGCAAGCAGCTGCGGTTACAGCTCGCATTTGTGTGTGTGTTTCACTAAAAAAAGGGGGAGAAGCGCAAATATGACTTATTCCACCCAGGTGAAGTGGGAAGACACAAATGAGGAGGTAAAAAGCCTCTGACCAGCCGGCTGGGAAAAACATTGATGAGGAGCTCACCAAACGTTCAACACTATTAGTGCTCAGCAGAGGCCCAGCAGGGTCTCTAATGAGGCCCCAGGGGAACCTGGGGAAGACACAGAAAATGGAGACAGTGTAAGGCAAGTCGGTTTCCATGCTGCATTGCCAGGTGACCACAGAGCTGGTTTCATCCCAAAGATGACCCCACAGGAGCTGTCCAGCTACAGGGTCTTGGCACAATGCAAACAAAACACAGCCGAGCTTGAAACACACACACACACACACACACACACACACACAGGACTGCCAATCGATCTACAGCGATAATCGGAGGAGTTTACACCGAGATATGATAAATGGGAATAGGATGGATCATTACATTGACAGAAGCTGAGCAGGGTCACCAGCCAGGATCAATGTGGAAAACAGACATTCTTCGATACGCCAATGCTTCCTGTGCAAATACAAGCACAACCTGAACACAGTAAAACGGGTCGTCTCTCATTCCTTTCAGGCAACTTGAGAATTGGCCGCCCACCCCCTTTACAATTAATGGAGATAGAAGCCATTCCGAGCAGATTCCCCAGAAGAGTAGAGAGTCTGCAGAAGGAGATGGGATAGAGGTGGCTTAGACCCGTCTGCTGAAATGTAGATCTCAGATATAAAACTAGGCTCAGAGCCATCCGTGCAGTTTGGAAATTAGTTTTTTACATACCTTTACTTGTGTGAGTGTCATAAGACCCCTCAAAATTGATGGGTTTACTAGGACATGAGTCTAACATAACTATCCCAGATGACTGCATTCCTCAGTTGGCCTGAGAGCAATGCATGTTGATGTGAGTGGGTGATATTTTTCTACCAGTGGGTGGGCTGAGTGTTTCCTCAGGCAAACTGGGAACAAGGTGATGCATTATAACTTTTGGCAAACTTTTTTTCTTTGATAATAAAATAACAGAAAATATCAGTGAAAATAACACTCTCCTAATAAACACTGAAGTATAACATTTACCCTAGTTCCTTCAAAGTTCTGTTCATCTTAACAAAATCTGTGAGTTTATGATCAAACTCCAAAATTTGTGAATTTGTGATACAAAAATACTACAGCAAGTGTCAGGCCTTGTATGGTAAATTCCTCACATGGAATATTGAATTTTTTTCCATTAAAAAGAAAACCAAAAGCAGTACAAACATGTCCATGTCAGAAAATGGGCATGTGTAGACCTAGCATGTCTCATGAAGCAGAGATATATCTTTGAACATGTAAACACCAACTGCTCAGAGGACTCTGGTTATTAAACATCTCTCCCTCAGGAAGATTTTTAAGAAGTTGAGTCCATTGTAAGTACAACCTCACTGCTCTGATAGAATCTCTTAAGAAAAAGTAATAATAAAAAAAATTAGATGGTCTTATCCTAATACCTATACCCCTGCATTCCTAACACACACACACGCACACACTCATACACACACTTCCCAAGCAGCTTTGATCAAAGAAGAAGTAGGAAAGGCCTCGTCACACTTTAGTTTAAAAGTGCCAGGGAGCCCAGGTGGCATGGCAGAGGACAACGGTAGGAATTGTTTCAAGCATCTTTAAAACAATCCACCAGCCCCACCATAGGCGTAGCTCAATGGCTGAGCCCTGACCCATGAACCAGGAGGTCATTGTTGGATTCCTGGTCAGGGCACATGGCTGAGCTTGGGTCTCAACCCCCAGTAGGGGGTGTGCAGGAGGCAGCCGATCAACGATTCATCGATGCTTCTATCTCTCTCTCCCTCTCCCTTCCTCTCTCTAAAAAAAAAAATCAGTGCAACTATATATTTTTTAAGTCTATATATTTGACCCCCTTTTCCCAGTTCATGTTCCCACCACCCCTTTTCCTTCTGGTGAACACCATTCCGTTGTGAGTGTCTGGATTTGTGTTTGTCTGTTCCGTTAGTTCATGCATTACTTTGTTTTCTATTCTACATTTGAGTGAAGACATGCTTTTTTTTCTCTTTTTCTGTCTGAATTACTTCATTTAGCATAATACCTTGAAGACCTATCCATATTGATGGCTATATTTCATCTTGTTTATGGCTGAATATATGCCTCTGTATTTCACATCCATCACCTTTCACTTAGGAGAAGCTTACTTAATACCTGTTAGGATCCCTGCAAATTTGAGTAGATCCCCAAAGTCATTAACCAGAATGTTCAGCTCTTTCAAAATCCTCATTCATCAGCAAAATGATCTGCACATTACCCTAAATGACAGCGAATCTAAATACTTGAAACATGGTCATATTTTTTCTACAATTTAGATTTATCTACATTAACTTCACTCTGATGTAATGAAGATAGTGAAGGTAAGTGTTAAAAACCTAAAGCTCACCTGACACCTACATGATCATGTCGATCAACGCCACCCCCTGTATTTCCTTATAACTACTGTGCACTGCTCCTCGCTGTAGATGCTAAGCACTCACAGCACACGTGATGAAAAGACACATGCTCCTAGAGAGGCTCAGAAAACGAAGCGTGTGTGTAGCTGGAGACGGGCCAAGAACAGCTCCATCCACACAACAGACTTGGATTTGGAAACAGCCCTTGAGTGACGGGGAAAAACAAAAGCTCAGCGGGTGTTTCATGGAAACAGATGAGGGACACAGGACACACAGCATCTTTCAAGTAATTGCAGGAGCATTAGCAAGGAGGATGCCCTCAACTTTACAGAGAAGTGTCAGAGTCCTTGTGTAGCACGTTATGGGAGGCGCTGCAGGAGGGTGTACTTGCGTCGTTTCGCAATGGACCTGGCCAGTTTGGCTCAGTGGACAGAGGGTCGGGCCGGCCCATGGACTGAAGGTTCCTGGGTTCGATTCCAATCAAGGGCACATTCCTTGGCTGCAGGCTCAATCCCTGTCCCTGGTATCCCCAGCCCTGGCCGAGGTGTGTGTAGGAAGCAACCAATCAATGTCTCTCTCTCACACTGATGTTTCTCTCTGCCTCTCCCCCTCTCTTCCACTGTTTCAAAAAATCAATGGAAAAATATCCTCATGTGAGGATTACACCAAAAAAAATTGCTAGACAATTGTTACAAGAAAGACAGTAATTTAGGAATGTGTTTGATCTGGGCTGTGCTTTAACACAATGCTAGCCAGCATCACATCGCTCGCCCTCCATTCTTACCGACGCCTTGCACATCTCCAAGCTGCTGGGGTAAGTGGGAGTCTCTCCTACTGTCACCCAGGAAGCTGTGGATCCTTTCCACTTCACATTCCCTGAAAACTACAGATGGTTCTGGACAGTGCGGCTCCAGACACCATCCCCAGTTCTGTGTCCCCACACAACGCCTACTCGGTCCTGAACATATGTCTGCCGCCTGGTGCGCATGTCCCCTCCCTCTGCTCCTCAGCTTGCAGTCTGAGACTTACAGTCTGAGAGCTATAATCTCTGGATGAGAATCCGTGGGCAGCTGCTTAAAAAACCCATCGCGATCCCTAACGGAGAGACTGTATTCTCAAACTTCCTTACCCGAGGTACTTCCACCAAATCTGATTTGAAATATGAACTGCAGGTGTCCACACGTGTAACGTACAAGTTATGGTGTAATAAACACTTTGCACTCAATGCAACAGGCTCTCTAGGAGAAACTCATTTGTACTGTTTTTATACAGTTCATCCTCACTATAATTTAGTAAGATGGGCAGGCCCATCCACGTATTTGAGACAGCCTTATCAGGGACTATAATTTTGGATACAGGTTCTGTGAGATATATAGGTATATGTATGTATACATGTGAAATACATACATCTATATATGTGTGTGTACATGTATGTGAAATCATAGAAAGCACCCTCTATTTGGAATTTCAGAACTTGGGTTCAAAGCTCAATTCTTGCTGCTTACAAACCTGATGGACTTAGATAAGCCTCTCACTTTCATGTACCCATTACCCACCTGTCTTTCTATTTATAAGAGAAAGATGAATGAATGAATGAATGAATGAATGAATGAATGAATGAATGAATACTTAACAAAAGAGAACTAGAAATGACTTATTGGTCCACTGAGAATATTTCAAGAAGGAAGAATGAGAATTGTTAGAAGGAAATATTTGTGCTTTTTCACGGTTTTAAAAGTCTGTTCTTCCTTTTAGAGGTCGAATGAACTGGAATTCCATTTAATGTTGCTTTATTAGAGGGCAAAGAAGAGCATAACGCCATCTAATTACTTTCCGGATTATGGTGCCATTTTAATTACTTCAGGGTGAAGTCCATTGCGCTAAGACGGAGTGGTGAGAAGCCCCAGCCCCTTGGCTGTCCCGTACTCTGGGGAAGAGGAGGGAGAGTGCTAAGCTCTGAATGCCAACCTCTCCAAGCTGCTACAAATGCACGCTGAGCACAGATATCGTGCTAGTCAAGTACGACACAGACGAGCTGAAGATTCTCCGTCATCAAATATATTTACAGACTTCTCAGAAAGTTTCCGTCCTGAAACATTGATATTTGTCTTAGGGAGCCATTGGGAAAAAGCTATTTTTGAGTCCGTTTCATGTTTATATTTCAAAAGCCATCAGTACTTACCCTTTCCTAACATATTTCCCTATTTAAATAAGCAGATGCTGTCTGACTCAATATCAAAATCAAAATAAGAACTGTTTATGCCAGGATTCACGAGCGGCTAGGCATTTATGTTTATCCGCCACCAACGCCATCCCTTCCTTCTCTCCCGGCCGAGCGCCCTGTGTGTGTCTCACCACCTTTCAGATCCACCCACAGACTGTCCCCACAGGGGCTCCCTGGTCCTGTCCCCGCCCTGGGTCATTGGAGACCATCTCGCCTGGATGAGAGGAGCCGCGCCCAGTGCTCCAGGGTTTGAGCTCTGGATGCAGGAATCCCCAGGAAGGTGTTCATGGATTACTTTTTCCAAAATATAGTTTTCTGTGAGTTTCATGCTCTAAGGAATAAGGAAGAGAAGAATGATTCCAGTTCATCTTCATTGCATGGGATGCATTTACTTTATCGTGGAGCCACAGGCGGGGGCACCTAACTGGTCTAAAGCCAGGAGTTACCAAGCTTTTTCTACAAGGGACCAGAGGGCACAGCATTTTGGCATCGTGGGCAGCGCCGTCACAGCTTTTCAACTCTGCCACCACTTCATTCTGCCCTCGGAGCCCAGGAGCAGCCACGGACAATCCCTGGCTGAACAGCCCGGCTGTGTAACAGTGAATCCACTTTTAAACTGTTGGTACTTGTGATGAAGCAGGTTCGACCCATGGGCACAGTTTGCTAGCCCCTGGTCTAAGCCAACTATAAACACACAGAAAATGGCCTGGGGAGGAGGCCTGGCTCCTGATATCAAGTAATAAGTTCAAATCCTGCCCCTGACAATTGACACAATTGGAGGTCAGCCATAGGACACTTAAGTCTGTTTCACCGTCTTTAAAAGGAGGTTATATTTCACACCTTGCCCATGGTCTATGAATATTAAATAAGGGATGTGTGTAAAAATTTTAACAAAAAATTATGATAACATCTTTGTTTTTGCAAAACATAACCAGTATTATTTCCACTTCTGTTGATCCTGCCTCAGACTCAGTTCTGTGCTTAACCTAGAAGGGTTCGTGCCTATATAAACTAGATAATTTTAAACCATGCTAACGGACATAACACCATAAATGTGAAAACTTATTAACTATTTGAACAGGAATCATCGACTAGTGATTTGAGCAAACAAAAACGCTTCATTATGTAATCTCTTATAGTTTTTATTCAGCAAACAAAGTCTTGTGGGTTATGATAAAATTCATCTTGAAAACTCTTAATTAGTAAGATACATGACAGCCTATATAATTTTTCAGAATTTTTATGATTTAATTATTCATTGAGATCATCTTCATAGTGAAAATATTTAATTTTTTGCAAATTATAAATATAAATTACGTATACTTACAATTTTTAAACTTGCACTCGATTATTCTGACTAAACATGAATGCCATAGTCTTACCAGAATGTAATTTCCAAATTTCAATTAGAATGGTGAGAGTAGCTACTGTTAATGAAATTCATTCACCACGTCTCTTAACCAAAGTCAAATACAATAATTAAAAACCGCTTATGGTGTCCGGCCAGCATGGCTGAGTGGCTGAGCGTCGACCTATGAACCAGGAGGCTGTGGTTCGATCCCCAGCCTGGGCACAGGCCCGGGCTGCGGGCTCCATGCCCAGTGGGAGGCATGCAGGAGGAGCCCATCAAGTGGTTCTCTCTCAGCATTGATGTTTCTATCTCTTTCTTCCTCTCTGGAATCAATAATAATATATTAACCAAAACAAAACAAAAAAAAAGGCAATGCTGTGGGGCTAGAACTTTACATGCAGTCACTGAGATGAAAAGATGTTAGGATGGCAGAACAACAGGTAAAATATCCAGAGAGTCCAAGTGCCCCAGCTGGGCTCCAGTACAACTCGAACACTGGGGGGCGCACGGCCAACGGAGGGGGCTGGCTGGAGCAGCAGGTGCGCCACCCTGGGCCCGGAGGCCGGCCAGGTCTCAGCTCTGGCTCTGGGTGGCCATCAACACTGACACTGACACCAACAGAGACACAAACTGGAATCACATTCACGACCTGAGGCCGGAGGCAAAAAGGCTTGTAACCGGGCCGCACGCTCTACAGAAAAGGCCAAGCCAGCGCCTCCCCGAGTCCTGGATGTAACTGCGACAAACAGCAGCTGCAGGTGGGAAGAGGCCAAAGTGACCACCGGATGGAGCTGTGGACAATCACTGTAAGAAGTGGATTAAATACCAATTTAAATGGGGTTGTTTTACATCCATGTCAATTACTTCTGTTCTTATTTCCATGGGTCATGTGACCTTTAAGATTAGAAGGGAAATGTTCACACTTTCATGTACGACTCTGTGTAGGAAAAAGCAAGTAGAGGCCTCTTACTCATTTACTTACTTTGGTTTAATAATGAGGCAGACCACAAGCACCACCCAGTGTTGCCAAAAGCATGGAAAAATTATACCAACGATAAGCAAAAAGCCAAACAAGCAAACAATAGCAACAGCGGCTTTTACACGCCGTTTCATTTCGACCCGATTTCTGCTCCTTTCATTCGGCGTGTGCTTGGTGTGTGCTCGGCATGTACTCAGCATGTGCTCAGTGTGTGCTCGGCATGTGCTCAGCGTGTGCTTGGTGTGTGCTCGGCATGTACTCAGCATGTGCTCGGTGTGTGCTCGGCATGTGCTTGGTGTGTGCTCAGCGTGTGCTCAGCATGTGCTCGGCATGTGCTCAGCGTGTGCTTGGTGTGTGCTCAGCATGTGCTTGGTGTGTGCTCGGCGTGTGCTTGGCGTGTGCTCGCAGCTCTTCTATGCAAATGGCTTCATCTGACCATCCACAGTGAGGCCAGGAAATGAGAGTAGAGAACGCAGCGTGCACGGCAGGGCTCGGGGCACTGCTTGCCCAGCTGCGTGCGCCGGGGGGGCGGGGGGCCGCAGCAGCAGGGCGAGAAACCACAGCGCCCACTCGGGAGATGCTTCTCACTGACCACTGGGCCCAGGTGGCGTGTTTCAGGCCCACCTGCCGGGCCCACATCCCAGAAGAAGCGCGGCAGTGAGCTGTTACGGCGACACTGTGCACCTCATGCAGAGGGAGAGGCGAGAATAACTGAACAGGGCCCCAGGCTACACTGCCCTGTGTGTGTAATGCATCGACAAAACACAGAACACGCATGTTTCACCCAAGCAGTCTGCAACATGATGGGTTCGTGCTACCTGTATATTTATTCCCAAAGCAACAAACACAAAACGTACCCTTGCCTGCTTACTCCCTAAAGAAGTAGAACAGCCCGGCTGGCGTGACTCAGTGGATGAGCGTCAACCTAGGAACCTGGAGGTCACAGTTCAACTCCTGGTCAGAGCACACGCCCAGGTAGCGGGCTCAACCCCCAGTGTGAGACATGCAGGAGGCGGCTGATCCATGATTCTCTATCTTTATTAATGTTTCTATCTCTCTCCTCTTTCTTCTCTGAAATCAATAAAAATATTTTTTTAAATAAAGAATAAAAATACTTATATCTACAAAGCCGCCAAAGGACCAGAATTTGACATGTAAGTAAAAGGCAAAACAATGGATAGAACAGATTCTATACACATATAGATACACACCCCTACACACACACACACACACAAAAAAAAAAAACCAATAAATAAAAGTTCTGAATTCCTAATCACATCTGTCCCCAAAAATACTGAGAGATTCTGGACCTGTACTAACTATGCAGGCCTTAGAGGGAGTTATTCCTGGAACCAGAGATGAAGGAAGAGAATAAATTATTCACACGTTATCTAAGTGAGCAATCTGCCCTTAAAGAATGGCTTTTAAATATGAGCGTCACACTTTATTCCAGAGAGCAATCATCAGGTTTTTGAGAGAGTTATATTTCACACGCACAGAAATCACATACTGGAAAGTTAATCACTGGAGCCGACGGCTGGAAGTTATTTTCACGTGGAAAATGGAGCTCTACTCAGAAGGACCCCCGGTTAGAGTTAGCACAACACCATGAGAGCGTATCATTCTCACTAACTGCGTACTTGGTAGAGAGATGTTCATTTATCTTTAAATAATAATCCCGCATATTGATTCTGATCGTATTCCTCTTTGAGTTCAACCATGAATGGAATGCAACAGCTTATTGGAGAACTTGACATGAAGAGCCTGATTTAGTAAGCAGCTTGGCAGTACTGCTGGTGGGGGGGGGGTAATATATTTTACAAATACACAGGCACAGTCACATGTTGTCAGGACTGTAAAACCCTGTGTTCCAGATCAACGTACTGAACACATGCACACAAACGCACAAAGCATCTAATGAGCGGGAATTTGTGCCGCCATTTGGGGGGTGCAGTTGGAGAAGAATATTGTGAGGTATTCGAGAAGATTCAATGATGGTGTTATCAGTGGAAGTAGGGTTCTTGGGTGCTACAAGGAAAAGAATTTCCTGAGACCCCTGTTGGGAGGACGGGGTTTCGTGGAAAGCTTTATTGATGAGGTAAAATTAAGGGGTTCCCCTCTAATGTCCCATCTCTGCTCACCCCAACATAGAAGAGTCCGATCTTGTCGTCAGCAGGGCCAGGGTGAAGGCCCCTGCCCATAGTTTCTGCTCCACATTAAAGTCAAGTCCAGTCCAGCATCTGGCCAGCTTAGCTTACGTTCTCAGCCGTAATCCATCGCATGTGGGGTCCACATAGCCATGGGCCATGCAACTGCTTAAGGCCACATGGTAGAGAGAGAAGAGAGGTGGGTATATGGGTGAGTGTGGGTCACACAGCAAGAGAGAAGCAACTCTTGGCTTGGGGATGTTAACCTTCCAAGATTCTGCACTTCTTGATGTGGTCCCTCCCTAGCCAATCCATGTTCCCAGGCTAGACTGACAGGCAAGCACCTTCCCTTAGGTCACCCCAACTTCACTGCCCATGTGTCCATCTCCCACCTTGTTGGACCCCTTCCCCTGTGACCTGCAGGGACTGGACAGAGGTTCCTGGGAAGTGTGTTGTTGGAACTTGCTGGTGAAGCTGCCCAGGGGACCATGTTTACAAGGTCTGGCCTCTCTTCACTCTCCTCCTATTACCACTATTAACTAAAAACAGTTGTTTTGTTCATGAAGATATATGGATACTGAAATATATATTGATCAAAACATACATACAAAATAAGCGTATCCGTGAGACCATGAGGCAGAATGAAATGCCTGCAAACATCAAAGTTAGATTTCTTTTGGAAATTCTCTTTTCCATGCCCAGAGCTTTGGAATTCTCTAATTGTGAGGAACCTCCTTCTGATGAGTAAAAACTGACTGCTGCCTCTTTGGGGAAAAATAAATAAGGTGGCAGGATCCTTCCAAATCCCTCTAAGGGAGGCAAGGACACCGCTGTCCACTTATTTTAAAGAAATATTTCTTGATAAACTCAACTAAATCTAATCTAAATATGTTTAAATTATTCTGATTCCTATGTCATATGGCCATAGAAAGTAAAAAGAGTCCCCAAAATCCACTGATTCAACTTTAATTTGCTGTTTTATTCATCTATCAGCTACACGTGACATGTAATGATTAAATATCTTTTCCTTTTGCGTACTTTACCTGTCCTTTTTAAGAGACCTGGGTCAAATCCAGAGTCACCAACATTTTCTCCTGCTTCTTCTAAAGGGCTAGTCTCTCACATTTAGATCTAATGTCCATATTCAGTGAATGGTTGTATATGATGTATGAGTTGGACTCTGAATGTCTGTGTTGCTATGGCTACCCAATGCCATTTGCTGGAAGTCTATGTTTCCCCCACAAAATTGCCTTGATACCTTTGTCAAGTAATGAATGCTGCATTTTTGTGTGAGATGTTAAGAGGTTTGTGTTTTTCCAGCAACCCATAGAATACAGCAAGTCATAAATTTCAAGTAACATGCAGAAGGCTCTTAAAACGAACAAATTCCATAATTGGTGTGCAAAGCTTATTCCCATCGTCCAAACTTAGGCATCTCTCCCTGGTCCAATCACTCAGGGACCTTTCCTAAGCCTTTTCCCACGGCTGTTCGTTCTCACATTCTGTTAATATATTCTCCATTTATGAGCAATGACCTCCACAGCCTCAACCCATCACGACCAATAATTCTCAAAATCCACAGGCTTAAAATGTGAACTGACGGCCACCTCACATTCAGTTTTCATTCCACAGCTTGCCTTAGATCGCTCAAAAGCAATGAAACTCAGCATACCTAAAACTAAACTTACCTTTTCCATTAAACCTGCCCATCTTTCTGGAATCTCATTTAACTTCATCCCATTCCCACCCATCACTAGGCATAAGATTTAAGTATGGCCATCCTCCTTCCCCATTTCCCGCATCCACGCATGCCACGCAGTAAAGATTATACTTCTTTCAACGTCTCTCATGAAATTCCTTCCTTCACATTCCCATTTGCATGGGCCAGCTCAGGTTCCAATTTCTCTTCATCTATTCTAATTCTTATTTCTAATTGGTCTTTTCTATCCTTTGCTTTTATTTCTGCCTGCCCACAGTTCTTCAAGGTATTTCCTGCAAATACTGCTCAGGTCAGGTCATTATCTGACTCAGATCTTCATAAGTTTTTCAAAATAAAGTTTTAGCAGACTTTCAAGGCACCTCAAGTTTAAGTACACTTGTTCTTTCCTAGAATTTGCCCTTTTACACACCAGGCTCTCATTCACTAAATTAGACCTTTAATCTTATATTTCTGTGATTGCTCATGTAATTACCTCCTTTGAAATATTGTGACACTTTATTGCTACCTTTTAAACCAATTAAAAATATTTTTAAGGCTCAATTCAATTATCCATTACTTCTTCCCCCATCCAGAAGTTCTCTCTCATTTCTGACTGTCACATAGCAATAATTTTTGCCTTATATTAACTTCTCTATTTATGCCTGTCCTACACAGCTGAAAGGCAGCACATACTGATGTTACATATGACAGGTTTTAAAAAATCATCCCTCGCCTTTAACCCAAGTCTGAACCTCATGAACACAGTCCACAGCCGGTGGAAATGAAGGCATCACCTTTACTAGCTTCAGCCACAGTGGAGGCCGGCCTGCTCCCGGCTGAGTGAGTTCCCAGATACTGACTCCATGTCAGACAGGTCCCCAGCCACTCACCTCTCTGTGGGAGGAACCGGGTCACGGGGTCACGGCGTTGTAGACCTCCTGGCCAGAAGGGACGCAGCAGATCATGTGCTCTCTGCTGGAAGCCACCTGACAAGGAGGAAGAAAAGGGGAAATGGCTTGGGTCACAGCCAGTTATTTGCCCCAAATCATCAATAAAATAAGACAACCCTGAAGAGGAGTGAGCGATGGCGCAGGGGGGAGGTGCAGGTTTATGTAAGCGGACACCCTTCACAGGGGAGGAAACGGCCAAGGGAGAGAAAGTCATCCTCCACCTAAAACGCAGGCACCTTCGCTGCCAACGTGTGCAGCCACTCAAAAGCACAAGAAATATAAACCTATTCATGCCATAGCAAAGGCCACTCCGACACCAATGAACAGTCTCGGGCGGAAAAGGAAAGAATTTCTTTTTAATTCATAATGTTTCCCATATTGAAAATCACTGTTCTCAATCAATAACTATGCATTAAAGACCTCCTTATTAAAAGGTGTTTACACTTTCACATTCCACAAAAGCATTATTTTTAAAATATGGCTATAGCACCCAGCTGATGTGGCTAGTTGGTTGAGCATACAAGAGGGCACCGTTGTAATGGCAGGTGAGGGCACATGCCCGGGTTGTGGCTGGATTCTCAGTAGGAGGTGCCCAGGAGGCAGCTGACCCATGAGGCAGCTGATCCACGATTCTCTCTCATCATTGATGTTTCTCTCTCTCTCTCCCTCATCCTTTCTATGTCTGAAGTCAATAAAAATATATCTTAAAAATAAAGATAAGGGGCTGGTGTTTCACTGGTCTCCAACCACCCGGACTGCTTCCAGTTTGACCGTCAACCACCCAAGACCAGGGGACTTCTTTTAACATTTCTTACACTACAAATCTGCTGGTGATAAAAAATTCAGGGAGACAGCAAGATGGCGGCATAAGGTAAACACCATAAATGCAGCCGTGAAAAACTATTTCGGAATAACCAAGAAAAGAAAACACGAACACCACTCACACCCACAGGAAGGCTGGCTGAGTGAAAATCCTACAACTAGAAAAGAGTCTGAGACTCGGAGGAGCGGCGGAAGCAAAGTACAAAGACAAAGGTACGGAGGCACGCGCATGGGGCTCGGGGAGGGAGCTGGTGCCGGAGTATGCGGTTCTTTTCCAAAACGGAGAGAGCCATAAGTTCCCAGCGGCTCTGAACTCCAGTTCCAGGCGAGTTTCTGAGGACCCAGACACCCAGAGAAGGGGGACTGACTGGCATCGAGAGGAAATCCAAAGCGGGTTTCTCTCAGCGTTGCTTGCAACAAATACCGTGGGACACAGAGACCTGGTGTCTCTCAGCACAGGGCTGAGAAGCGCCATAGCTCCGCCCTGCCCTTCAAGCTCCCCGAGGCCCCACCCCTCCCAAGCCGAGCGCGGCGGTTCGGGTGAAAGGGTGACAGCGGCGATCCGGTCCGCGGCTGAGAAGATTATAAACTCCCCAGATGCACTGAATGCAACGTGGGCTGTAGGGCAACAGGGCAGCGGAAGACCAGTGGTGCTCTAGCACTGCTATTCGCACTGATCACTGACCTGGAGAATCGGGGACTGAGAATCGTGCGCAGACCCTACGGCTTGGAGACGCCAAACGCAGTAGAAACGCCATTGTGAATCGCTCCACCCCCGATGACTCTGAGACCCTGCCCCACCTCACCTACAACCCCGCCCACCCCACCTACAACCCCGTCTGCCTGTCTGCAACATTACCTAAGGGTCTGCAGCTGAGACAGAACTCCAAATCAATCCAAACTCCAAACAACGAGGAGAAAGGCCTGCAGGTCATTTCCCCCCAGTGATACCTCCCAGTGATAACTACAACAAGGCTGTGCACCTAGATTTCAAAGGCGTACAACAAGAGTGTCCACCCCAGGTGATTGGGGAGGCTGAATCACTGAGCCCTATATAGAATACCTAGCACAGAAAGCCAAAATGCGGAGACTAGGAAACAGGTCACAAAAGACAGAAATGGAGGAACACAAACGACTAGATATAGAGTTCAAAACCACAGTTATCAGGTTTTTCAAGAAGTTTCTAGAGACTGCTGATAAATTTAGTGAGAACCTCGAGCATATGAAAAAGAACCAGCTAGAAATCAAGCATACACTGACTGAAATAAAGAACAATATACAGAGATCCAACAGCAGACGAGAGGATCGCAAGAAGCAAGTCAAGGATGTAAAATATGAAGAAGCAAAACAAACCCAGCCAAAAAGCTGAAACAAAAAAACAAACAAACAAACAAACAAAAAATCAAAAAGTATGCATATAGTGTAAGGAGTCTCTGGGACAACTTCAAGCGTACCAACATCAGAATTATAGGGTTACCAGAAGAAGAGAAAGAGCAAGATATTGAAAACCTATTTGAAGAAATAATGACAGAAAACTTCCCCCACCTGGTGAAAGAAATGGACTTCCAAGTCCAG
>PVJC01043744.1:0-14473 GCA_004026665.1 Murina feae
TGCCTCTTTCCCGCTCCCCAATGCCCCTCCAAGGGCCTGGACAGCTGCCAAGCAGGCCGCCGACCCCCTGCCACCTCTTACCCGCTCCCCGATGCCCCTCCAAAGGCCTGGGAAGCCCACCAAGCAGGCCGCCAACCCTGCCGCCTCTTTCCCACTCACGGGTCCTGGGTCCTGCGCTGTCCCGCCCTGCAACCGCTCTGTGCACTCGGGAGGTCCCTCAGCCCGGCCTGTGCCCTCTCGCAGTCTGGGACCCCTCGGGGGATGTCCACCTGCTGGCGTGCCTGACCAGGCTGGGTGAGGGGCTTTCAGGCTGCCCACAGCTCCCATTGACCCAACGTCCCAGCAAGGCTGGCTGGACGCAGGTCTCTGGAGTTTATCTTCTATAATTGATGCTGTTCCTTTAATACCTGGGGTTTATCTTCTATAATTGATACACTGTTCCTTTAAGCCAGCTAACGAACCCTCCTCTCTGCTTCACCTTGCAGCATCTATAATGACACAATGTTACTTAGTGGTGAGGCCCCGGATGCTCTTTCCTTCAGCTCCCGAGGATTCTATGATTGTTATATTGTTTCAAAGGTGTGTTTCGCTAGAGCCAGTTTAATCGGAGCTGAGCTGAGCGGGCGCAGCTTCACTTTCACTCCTGCCGCAATGGAAAGGGCTGTTTACTCAGGTCCGTGAGTGGCGGCTGCCATTTTGGCTGGGCTAATTTGCATACAGCCGCTCTGATTGGCTGGTGGGCGTGGCTTACCTGTCTCGGAGAAACGGTTAACTTTACTATTTCGCTTTTATTAGTTTAGATAGTCAGCACTAAGCACAGCACTTGGCATAAAATTGTTGCTTAATAATTTTGATAAATGCATTCATGGATGAATAAATGAATTCAAAATCTAATTCAAGCATCAAATCCTTTCTGAAGTTTTTCCTATACATCTTAGTAACATTTCTTGTTATAATGATAGCACCTTCCACGTAAAACTATATTATATTCAATTTTAAATGTTTTTTAATTGATTTTAGAGGAAAGAAGGGAGAGAGAAAAAGAGATAAACATTGATGTGAGAAATATCAATCAGTTGCCTCCCACATGGCCCCAACCAGGGATTGAACCTGCAAGCTATGTGCCCACAAGTGGAATCAAACCCATCATTTTTTGGTGTATAGGATGATGCTCTAACCCAATGAGCCACACCACCCAGGGCATTATATTCAACTGTAATAAATTAATGTATACTTACGAGTTAAAACAGAATATGAACCCCTTAAAAGAAGGGTCCTCTTTGGAAATCCAGACACTTAGTATGTAATTTTGTGAATGGATGAACATTTTGGAGAAAATATTAGGTTCCAAGAAGCATTTTGACTACATGAGAAAATTTAAATTTTACAAGTCAACAAATATGGAAAATATACTTCTTTATAATTCAGATAACAGAGAGATTTATATCATTTGCTTATGGAACTATATCCTATTATAACTACATATTTTCTCTTTACTGTAAATTCCATAGTCTATTTTAATCACTTCCTTGATAAAATAATTACCTGCTTAATATAAGCAAATTAAAAGCTATGAAACATTTTTGAAATATTCTTTTCAAGAATTGGTGACTGGTTTCATAACTCCTTCACCTTCTTCGACTTAACAAACATTGTAGTATCTGAAACTAAGTGTGTACTTCTCTAGAATGCTTAATAAATTTTTTTAGAAATACCAGAAACTTCTTTGCAACAGATATTAGTGTAAGGGAAAAGTCCTTTTTCCACTATTTTGAAAATTTTTTACTTAATAAGATGCCCTATATTCAATCAAATTAGAAAGAGGCTACAAAAGTGTAGACATTTTCTTTTTTAACAATAGAAATAAAGAACTCTAGTTAAGAAAATTACCGGTTTTTTTCTTCATTATGGAATTAACTTTTAATCTTTTGTCTGAAACTTTACTTAGATAAAATAGTCAGTAAAAAGTGGAAGATGTTTGTGCTTTAGATTTCTTAACGGAAGGGTGGTATTATTGGGCACTATCCCAGTTTGCCTGAGACTGAAGTGTTTCCTGGGAAACAGGACCTTTAGTGCTAAAATCAGGCAAACTATTGCTGTTCACATTATCTATAGCATTATTATTTTTTCTTTTTTAACTTAAATATGTACTTGGAAGAGTGTCTAGAATTTTACCAGAATGCATCTCTAAGGTATAGTTAAAGAGAGGAAGTTAACTCATTTTATTTGAAAGGTTGACATTTTTATGTTTTATTTTCACCCCAAGATGATAATGATTATTTATTTATAATAGTTGTAAGAATACGTGGCACTTACAAGCACATAAAAGGCAAAGCTCTTGTGAGGTTTCCCATCAAACTCGATATACATCATACTGTATAAGAGCAAACGCAAAGGTGGAAAGGGTTGGGAAAAAAATCAATACTGCAGGTCCTAGTGACAGAAATGTGTCCTACACTTCCAAGGTGAGATATAAAAAAATCAAAGAAAGGAAGTTTGCTGAAGTAGGCCTATTCTAGTTTTAAACCTTTTAAGAATTATACATGCATAAATACTCAACCATGAATTTCTATCCGCTGAGCCAAACTGGCTAGGGCTTATGATAAAATACAGAACGTATCTGTGGCTGAAAGCCCACACTATTCCCTCCAATCCATAGCTGGCTGCCTTCTCTGAGAAGGGGTATACATGGACTAGGTCCCTCTTGGGTGAAGGGGGGGTATTTTTAATGAGAGCAAAGGGAGAAACACTTGTCAGGCTTTGAAGGATGAGTGGAACTTTCCTTGCAAAGGAGATGTGGGTAGAGGTATTGAGGGCAAAGAGAAGGTGGGTCCTGGGCATGCTGGTGCATACAACAGAGGAGGAAACGCAGTTTGTTTCCCTCCCTCCCTCCCTCCCTCCCTCTTTCCCTCCCTCCCTCCTTCCCTCCTTCCCTCCTTCCTTCCTTCCTTCCTATGTTCCCATCCAGCATATGACAGGAGAGACGAATATTGTTCCCCAGGAAGCATCAAGAAAAGGAAGAGTCAAATTAAAGAAAATGGGTTCTGGCCTATGAGAACTCTACAGCTCACAACGCCAAAGAATAAATTTCCTTTTCACCATTTCCTTTTATTCTATTAGAAATATAAAACTCTGTTAAATCAACATGTCTCTAGGCATTTGTCCTGTTTCACACCATCTTAATCTTATCTAATAAAAGTGTAATATTGAAATTAATCATTTCTCCAGGACGGCTAAGCCATGCCCACCAGCCAATCAGAGCGGCTATAAGCAAATTAACCCAGCCAAGATGGAGGCCAGCAGCCAAGGAGCAAACAGCAGCAGGTGAGTTGCTGGCAGAGGGGTCCAGCGGGCAGGGGGGGGTCCGGAAGCGGCACTGGGACAGGCCTGGAGGGCGCCCAGCACCCCAGTGGCTCTGATCCCACCTCGGTGCTGGGGCTGCTGGGACCTCAGCCGCCCGGGACAGGCCTGGAGGGTGCCCAGCACTCCAGTGGCTCTGAGCCCCCCTCGGCTCTGGGGCCAGCAGGCAGGTGAGTGGTTAGGAGCCAGCAGCACCGAGGGTTCCCCAAGTGGAAAGGGTGTAGACCAGGCTGAGGGACCTCCCCGAGTGCACAGATTTTTGTGCACCGGGCCCCTAGTATGAAAATAAGCAGGAATAGTGATCTGTTTTTCTCCATCTGTTCCATTTCTTTGGCTGTGCTAGGCTCTGACACTGCACTCTGAGTTGAATATACCCTAATTAAAATGAAGTTTTACAAATGTGATTATATGGTAATCATTTCTATTCAGCTTTAATCATAGGAAAAATATTCTGGACTAATTTTTTACTATTGAGAATTAATAAAAGTAGGGCCAACACAAATGTTATTTTATTCTCTAATTAATCCAGTAGCTATAACCTTGTCATTCTAACAACACACAATCTTTGATGGGCAATTGTGGGGAGAAAAGACAAACTATCATTTAAGACATAGAAAATGTCACTGTTATCATATATAATTGAAAAATGTATAAAATCCCTCAATTTTCATCAAGAGAACTCTTTGCTGTTGACTTTTCCAGTTCCTGAAAAAGTGTATGATCATAATGAATAAGTGCAGATTCTATTTAAACTAGCAATACAAACTTCCAACAGTTACAAAATGTCTTTCTGTGTTAAAAATGCATTTTTTTTACTGTTGCTTAAAGTATTACAAGTGATAGATAGGTCTCCATTTTTTCCCGTTACCCTTCCCCCCTCCTTCCCTACCCCCCTCCCAGTTTCTTGTGTCCATTGATTATGCTCATATGAATGCATGCAAGTCTTTCAGTTTTTGAATCTCAAGTAAATGGTCTCAAATATTCCTAATAATGATGAATTTAAAAAAGCATGCAACCTGCTAATGTGTTTTCCATTATTTAAAGCCATTCATTATAAAGGTTTTAGAGTGTGCCTATTTTTGATCTCTCATAAAAAACAGGGGAAAGAGAAAAATATCAGACTAATTGCTATATGCTAGTGGGCCCTCCATCTTTTAGAATTGGACCATCTTTTCCAAGCAATCAAACCATCAACACAATTTTTTAGCCTAAGATTACATAAAAATAAGGTTCTTTGTATGAACTTTTCTGGTATATTCTCATGGTATAAAATATAGGGCATGGCCCAGCTGGTGTGGCTCAATGGTTGAGCATTGACCCGTGAATATGGAGGTTAGAGTTCCATTCCCAGTCAGGGGACATGCCCAGGTTTTGGGCTTGACCCACAGTGGGTTTAAGAGGCAGCTCATGGACAATTCTCTCTCATCACTGATGTTTCCTCTTCCCACCCCACACTCTCTGAAATCAGTAAAAGCATATTTTTTTTCAATGTAGGGCATGTAGAAAAAAGGGACTCTATGCTTAAGACATAATAAACCCCTACGTCTACAGTGTTAAGAAACTGAAACATCTTGGCTGAATCTACCCTTCATGTCTGTTAATTTCCAGCAAGTCTTTTCCTCTTATTTTTTCCATCTCCCTCTATGTGTATGCTACCTCAATTATTCTTGTATCAATCTGAACATAAACCAAGTTCTTTACTTCCTTACTGTGAGAACAATAAGTTACGTTGTTAAAACATTTTTTTTATAATGGGTGAATGGAAAACAGCAGAGGCATCAGAGTGACAGCTCTTCTGAGAATCATGCATATCTTCTGGCCTTATGATGATTCTTTCTGTTTTTGTCTCTTACCCACGTCTAAGAGAAACCCGAAGAACCAACCATTTTCTTAGACAATGTGGTTCTTACATAGGCACCTGGAGATCTTTGTGTTTTCCTATAAACTTGTCAGAGAAACTTTTTCTGAATTAACACTCATGGTAGTGTTTGTGAATGCATTTTTTTTTTCTATCTCAACGTATCTTTGGTGTAACTTAATCAAAATTTATCTCTGTCGAGACAGCCTGTCTCAACCCTGTGTCTTTCACAAACTATGAGCCACTTAGGTGTCCCAAAACAGAATGACCCACCCCTATTCATAATGAAGTCTTGTTCCTTCTTGCTTAGTCCTTGCCTTTCTTTACACACTGGGATTCCCTGTTATGCTAACTTGGCTTTTAGACATTTATTTCCTCTTTCCAGAGAACCATTCCCTCTTCCCCTAGTGTTTGGTTTGTCCCCTAGGATTCCTGAGGGGACATCAAAAGGGCTACATTTGATTTGAAGGAAACTAAAAGTTTTGCCCTTCTGGTGCTCATTACTTATCAGTGAGAATCCCTCTCTCTCTTTTTTTTAATCCTCACCTAAGACTATTTTTTTCATTTATTTTTTTTTCGGGGGGGGGAGCGAGGGGGAGGAGGGGTAGAGAAACATCAATGTGAGAGAGACATTTTGACTGGTTTCGGGCTGGGGATTGAACCTGCAACCAAGATATGTGGCCTTGGCTGGGAATTGAATCCACGATTTTTTTTGGTCTGCAGGCCACCACTCTAACCACTGAGCTAAACTGGCCAGGGCAGTGAGAATCTCATTTTAACTATTTTTAAAATTGAACATTTTTACATTATGGTTTATATAAAAAATTTCTTCTTTACACCTTTAAAAATTGTAACTTTTAATAGTTATTGCATTGTCTTGAAGTAGCTTTAATGCTGTGTCAATAGATATAGAAAAACAGTAATGGATTGTTTTGGCAAATATGACTTCAATGCGTTTGTGTAATTAATTAAATCTTTTTTCCTCTCTTATTATCTTAAATTGTACTGTATATTCATGTTCAATTTTCTTTATTTGTAGGATAAACTTATTGCTAATGTTAGGGGAAGCAATATAGGTTCTTGAGCCTTGTGCATCCCAGCCTCTGCCACTACTTAGGAGTCTAAAGAAGAAACAAGATTGAAATTTACTTGGCTTGTGTAAGAAGTGTTCAGTGCTAGAGAAATGAGAATAATCACAATAAAAGTAGTTACACTTTTATTTTATGTCTTCATTAGACTAGAAAATGAACATTTAGAGAGTAAATAGAGGAAAAGAAAAATCGTTAAAAGATTAAGTTGACAGAGGACAAGTGGGAAACTAAGAACATGTGGTAGCAAAATGAAAACACTTTTAAAAACACGATGAGCAAGAAAGACTGATTATTGGCCTTTGGGCTTAGAAATAAAGAGGACTTCAGTGATCTTGATGGGCAGCTGCAAAATATTTAGGCCCCACAATGTACCAGGCACAGCCGAAACTATGCAAATAATAGCAAACGATTCTCTCTCCCTTTAATAAGCTTAGGCTGTGGAAGAATGTGTTTAAATGCTGATGGCAAAATTTTTAAAAAATCAGTTGAAAATAAGCTGAGAGACAATATGATTGATGATGGAGGTAAAATGAAACTATCAAGATCCACGAGGGGGTGGGAGGTCCTCTCTTAGGAGAGAGGAAACGTTATTTCCAAGCCGAGTGAGGCCAGGATAGGAAGAGGAGCACCTAAGCGTTTTCTCTTCAAAAAAAATCTCTTCACTGCTGATTCGTGCAGGGCACATAAATACGGCTAACACCTACCTAATGCTTCCTGCTGAAAGAAGTGACTTTAAAAGCTGTTTTCCTCCTGCAAATGTGTATCTGCAGCAGATATGTTAGATCAAATTAGCTTTGAAAATATTTATGTAATTCCTTATGATTGTTTTGCACTCGCCGGTCTCACTGAAATGATCAGAGGCAGGAATCATACGTACATGGGCAGAGGATTCACATCTAACGGGATCTTGTCAAAATGCGTGCCAGAGACCGTCAGCCGGCTGCACAGCGCAGGGCCCGGGCGGCTCTCCGGGCCAGGCCAGCTGCCAAGGCCCGCAGGAACCAGTCTGCGCTTATAACAGGACCTGTGGTTGCGCCTCCCTCCCCCCTGCAAGCTCTTCCCCTGCAGGACAGGGCTTCCCACCGCCGGGCTCGCCGCTGGCACCCGAGGGGCACTGCCCCCCGCGCCCCCCATGAGTCCTTTGGGCCCGCGGTGAGCAATTATTAATTATGCACCAAAGTATGGCCCTGTGACCAGTGAGGAGGTCCCGCAAGCCTGTCCGCACACAGCCTTGCTCACTGCTGGAAGGGTTTCTTTGCGGGATGTCCACGGGGGCCACAGCTGCGGGGGGCGGGGGGGAGAACTGGAGGTTAAGGGCCCCCCTCCCCCCGACCCCCGAGGTTTCCAGTCCAGCAAACGGAATACCTGATCCCGCCCAGGTTCTGGAATGGTTTTTAATTAGTCGCGGGAATTACAATCAATTCCCGCCTCCCCAGGGGGCACTTCCGGCCCGACCGCCGAACTGACGGGGGCGGAGCTAAGGGGAGGCGGGAATCCGAGCGGTCGCTACGGTCGCGGTCCCCCTCCCTTCCTCCCCAACCTCCCCCCCCTTTACGTCCCCGGGCCGAGCACGTCAAACTCGCGGACCGCCTCGTTTAAATGAACGCCGGACGCGTTTCGAGTTCCAGTAAATTCCAGGGCCGCGGAGACGCTGGGAACCGTCAGGCCGCCTTCCGCGGGCGCGGGCGGGGAGGGGAGGCGGCCCCGGGCCGAGCACGCATGCGCGGGAGCCACGCCGGCGAGCGTGTGACGTCACGGCGCGCCAGTCTAGACGCTGAGCTCGGCTGCGGCGCGGTGAGTAAACCTGCCAGTAGGTCCGGAGTTGGTGGTGTGGGTCCTAGCTGGGCTGGGACCCGAACGGGCATAAAAAGGAGGCTGATTTAGTTTAGACCAAGAGGTGGCGTCGTTATTGCGGAGAAGCGCTAGGTGCGCGTCGCCATCGGGAGCTGTGGTGCTCAGCACCCCGCCTGGGGTTCGGGGAGCGCTTCTGGCCCTTTAAATACAGCTCCTCATGTGGTGACCCAACCATGAAATTATTTTCGTTGCTGCTTCATAACTGTAATGTTGCTACTGTTACGAATCGTCACGTAAATATCTGATATGCAGGATGGTCTTAGGCGACCCCTGTGAAAGGGTCATTCCACCGCCGAAGGGGTCCGACCCCCAGGTTGAGAACCGCTGGCTTGGCGGGTTAGTCCCTGTGCCCCCGGCCTCTGGGGAGGTTGGCGCGCACACACCTCCTATGAGTGTTGACACCAGGGACCATCCCAGTAAGCGGTTTCAGGAATAAGATTGAACCTACAGGGCACACGCTGACGTCCGCTCAGCAGTCATTTCTTGGATTGTAGCGGGGGAGGAGGCAGCGGCTATACTCGCAGTAATTTGCCTTTTGGTGTACAGTTTGCTTGCGCGACATTAAAACTGTCCAAGGGGTTTAAAAATGAAGCCAGCACTTTCCTTGCCCAGCAGCCTGTGCATTTTAAAGCGCGGTGCTGAAGGCTGTTCTTAGCTCAGTTTTCACAGATATGAAAACTGGCTTTCAGAAGTGCTTTTTTAAAAATGCAAAGCTAAAAATCTCTGTTCTGTTCCATTGATCTATATGCCTGTTCGTGTGCCAGCGCCAGGCCGTTTTGATGGCAGCGGCTTTGTAGTATGACTTCGCATCTGGTATGGTGATCCCTCCAGCTTTGTTCTTTCTTAAGATTGCTGCAGCTATTCGGGGTCTTTTTGGGTTTCACATAAGTTTTGGAGCATTTGTTCTAGATCTGTGAAATATGCCGTTGGTGTTTTCATGGGGATTGCATTGCATCTATAGATTGCTTTGGGTAGTATGGACATTTTAATGATGATGATTCTACTGATCCATGAACATGGTATATTCTTCTACTTGTTTATATCTTCCTTATCTCTTTTTTTTCAGTGTCCTGTAGTTTTCAGAGAAGTCTTTTACTTCCTTGGTTAAGTTCATTCCTAAGTATCTTAATTTGTTGTTGTTGTTGCAGTTGATAAATGGGGCTATTTGTTTAGTTTCTCCTTCTGAGAATTCATTATTGGTTTATAAAAATGCCATCGACTTCTGGGTGTTACTTTTGTATCTTGCTACATTGCCAAATTCATTTATTAAATACTAGGGGCCCGGTCTACAAAAATTTGTGCACTCGGGAGGTCCCTCAGCCCAGCCTGTGCCCTCTCACAGTCTGGGACCCCTCTGGGGATGTCCACCTGCTGGCGTGCCTGGTCAGCCTGGGTGAGGGGCCGATGGCTGTTTGCAGGCTGGCCAAGCCCCCCAGTGTGGACCCTCACCCCATTGGGGTGTGGCCAGCCTGGGTGACAGGTTGAGGGCCGTTTTTAGGCTTCCTACAGCCCCTTCAGGTTTTGGGTCCCTACTGGGGTACCTGGCCAGCTTGGGTGAGGGGCTGATGGCTGTTTGCAGGCTGGCCACAGTCTCTTCAGGGTTCAGGTCTCTACTGGGGTACCAGACCAGCCTGGGTGAGGGGCTGATGGCTGTTTGCAGGCTGGCCAAGCCCCCCAGTGGTGACCCTCACCCCATTGGGATGTGGCCAGCATGGGTGACGAGTTGAGGGGCGTTTTCAGGCTTTCAGGCTGCCCACAGCTCCCATTGACCCAATGTCCTAGCAAGGCTGGCTGGAAGCAGGTTTCTGGGGTTTATTTATCTTCTACAATTGATACTGTTCCTTTAAGCCGAGGCCTAGCTCCCTGGCTTCTATAATTGAATGTTGCCTTAGTAGACTCTAAGAATGTTGCCTTAGTAGACTATAGGCAGGCAGTTTCCTCCATCGCTGGTGCAGTGGAAGCCTGCTGTTTGCTTCAGCTCCAAGGCTTCTATAATTGCAACAATGTTGCAACTGTGTTGTTGCCTTGAGCACAGAGAGGCCCAGCCGAACAGCAGGCAGCTTACTCCTGGTGCAACGGAAGCCACCTGTTTACTCTAGCTCCGTGACTGCCAGCCTCCATCTTGGCTGGGTTAATTTGCATACAGCCACTCTGATTGGCTGGTGGGCGTGGCTTAGGTGTCCCGTAGAAACGGTCAGTTTCAATATTACTCTTTTATTAGATTAGATAGAAGTTTTTGGTGGAATCTTTAGGGTTTTCTATGTACAGTATCACGTCATCTGTGAATAACTATTATTTTACTTTCTCCTTTCCAATTCAGATGCCTTTTATTCCTTCTTGTCTGATCACTGTGGCTAGGATTTCCAGTAGTGTGTTGAATAAGAGTGGTGAAAGCAGACATCCCTGACTTATTCCTGTTCTTAGGGGAAATGGTTTTAGTTTTTGCCCTTTGAGTATGATGTTGGCTGTAGGTTTGTCATGTATGGCCTTTATTATGTTTAGAGATGATCCCTCTATTCACACTTTGCTGAGAGTTCATATCAGAAAAGGGGTGTTGGATTTTGTCGAGTGCTTTTTCTGCGTCTATTGATATGAACATGTGACTTTTGTCTTTCTTTTTTTTTTTATGTGATACGTCACATTATTGATTTGTGAATATTGATCCAGCCTTGCATCCTTGGAATAAATCCTACTCAAGCCATTATGCTCAACTAATATTTGAAAAAGAAGGCAAGAATATACAATGTAGTCCAGTCTCTTTGGTAAATGGCTCTGGGAAAGTCGGATAGATACATGCAAAAAAAGGAAACTAGGCCACCAACTTACACCGTATTCAAGAATAAACCCAGAATGGATGCAAGACTTAAATGTAAGACATGAAACCATAAAAATCTTAGAAGAAACCATTGGCAGCAAAATCTCAGACATCTCTCATAGCAATATGTTTACAGAATATGTTTACATCTCCTAGGCAAACGAAACTAAGGGGAAAATAAACAAATGGGACTACATCAAAATAAAAAGCTTCTGCACAACAAAAGAAATCATCAACAAGATGAAAAGGGAGCCCACTGTATAGGAGAACATATTTGGCAATGATACATCAGATAAAGGTTTATATCTAAAATATATAAGGAATTCATACAACTTAAAATTCATATACCTGTCAGAATGGCTGTCATCAACTAATCAAATAACAAGTGTTGGCAAAGATGTGGAGAAAAGGGAACCCTAGTACACTGCTGGTGGGAATGCAGACTGGTGCAACCACTGTGGAAAACAGTATGGAGTTTCCTCAAAATATTAGAAATTGAACTCCCATTTGTCTAAATGATCCAACTTCTAGGAATATGCCCTAAGATACCCGGAACACCAATTAGAAAGAATGTGTGCACTCTATGTTTATAGTAGCACAATTTACAATAGCTAAGGTCTGGAAACAACCCAAGTGCCCATCGGTAGATGAGTGAACAAAACAACTGTGGTACATTTATACCATGGAATACAATGCAGCAGTTAAAAAGGATCTCTTACCCTTTGAGACATCATGGGGGGACCTGTAGATTACTATGCTAAGTGAAATAAGCCAGTCAGAGAAAGACAAGTATCGCATGATCACACTCTTATGTTGAATCTAATGGACAAAGATAAATTGGTGAACAAGGTAGATCCAGAGACATAGAAGCACAGTAACGTCTGTGGAACCTCAGGGAAGATGGGGGGAGACTGGGTGGTTGGGTTGGAAGAGATCCAAGAACTTGTATGCATATGTGCATAACCATGGGCACAGACAATAGGGTGGTGAAGGCCTGGGGTGTGCAATGGGGGCAGGCTAGAAGGAGTCAATAAGGGAAGGAAGGGAACATATATAATACTTTCAACAGTGAAGATTTAATCAAATAAAATCAAAAGCAAATAGAAGGGGATAAAGTTTCAGTGATTTAGAAGAATGTGTATATTGATCCTTGTAATAAAATTATAGCCTAATCTATTCTCTAGCTCTCATCCCCCAACAGTGACAAAGGAAAAGCAAAACTAAGACATAGAAGCTTAAAGCAAATATTGACTACATTTTGTATAAAACACTGGTCTCTGTATTTTCAGCATCAAGATATCCACTTCCCAGATTGAATTGGATTTGGACAGCAGATCCGATATGCCACTGGAATTAATAAAAGAAGTCAATGGGGTGCCTGAAATTGAGCCACTAAATAAACTACACAAAGTAGATTTCAGATCCCTACAGCTAGATTGTGATTATAGCAAGAAATATGTCCAGGTAAGAATGTTCATAACTCAGAATAGTTAACTTTTGCTTTTAGTAGTTAGACTGTTGTATGTCTGGGTGTGGTTTTTCTTTGAATTTCTCCTGCTTCTTAGTAACTGAGCTACTTGGATGAAGTTAGGTAAATTACTGGCTAACTAGAGGCCTGGTTCATGGGATTTGTGCACTGGTGGGGGGGAGTAATCTGCAGGGATTGGCCCACCATGGGAGTGCCACTCATCCCTGTCAGCCAAGCAGTTGTGGACCTGCTCCCACTACGGTAGCAGCTGCTCATCCCAGTCAGCCAAATGGCACTCCCACTTTGGGAATGCACTGACAACCAGGGTCAGCTCCTGCATTGATCATCTGCCCCCTGGGGGTCAGTGAGCATCATAGCAACTAGTCGACCGGTCATACTGGTCATTCCACCATTTGGTCACTGGGTTTTTATTATATAGGACTAGTAGCCACATGAATCCTTGCACGAGTAACTTGCTGCCGCTTGCCTCAGTTGGCCACCTGCCCATGACTGCTGGTAGCTCTCTGCTGCTAGTAGCTCACTACTGCGCCCTCCTGTAGCTCTCCACCACTTGTAGATTGGTCATGACATTACGGTGTAATGGATAATTGGCATATTCTGCTCTTATTATATAGGATGTTCCTTGGAATTTTTTCCCTCTGACATTATTACTCCTTTCTCCTTCTGGGTGTCACTTACATGTATGTTTGTAGGTTAGGGTATTTGCTGGTGTCCTACAGGTCTCTTTTTCTTCAGCATTGTTTTTTGGTGGAGAGAAATTTTTAGATTAAGTAATTTTTATTGATCTGTCTTCAAGTTCACTGAACCTTTTTTCTGCCATATGCAATATTCTGTTACGCATATTTAGTGAAATTTTCTTTTTATTTTTTTATTAAATCTTTATTGTTCAGATTATTACAGGTGTTCCTTTTTTTTTTTAACCCCCATAGCTCCCTTCCACCTGATTCCCCCCGACACACACCCCGTGCCCTTACCCCCACCACTGTCTTCATCCATAGATATAAGATTTTTGTCCAGTCTCTTCCTATACCCCTCACACCCCTTTCCCCCTGAGAATTGTCAGTCCATTCCCTTTCTGTGCCCTTACTTCTAGTCTATTCACCAGTTTATTCTGTTCATCAGATATTTCTATTGACTTAATTGTTATATTCACTGGTTGATAGGTATGTATTTGTTGTTCATAATTTTTATTTTTATCTTTTCCTTCTTCTTCCTCTTCTTAAAGAATGCCGTTCAGCATTTCAAGTAACCCTAGTTTGGTGGTCATGTACTCCTTTAGCTTTTTCTTGTCTGTGAAGCTCTTTATCTGACCATCAATTTTACATGATAGCTTTGTTGGGTAGAGTAATCTTGGTTTCAATATTTTTTGCCACTCCCTTCTGGCCTGCATGGTTTCTGTTGAGAAATCAGCTGACAGTCGTATGGGTACTCTCTTGTAGGTAACTAACTGTTTTTCTCTTGCTGTTTTTAATATTGTCTTTTGCCCTTGGCATTTTAATTATGATGTGTCTTGGTGTGGTCCTCCTTGGATTCCTTTTGTTTGGGATTCTCTGCACTTCCTGGATTTGTAACTATTTCTTTCACCAGGTAGGGGAAGTTTTCTGTCATTATTTCTTCAAATAGGTTTTTAATATCTTGCTCTCTCTCTTCTACTGGTACCCCTATAATTCTGATGTTGGTATGCTTAGTTGTCCCAGATGCTCCTTACACTATCTTCACACTTCTGGATTCTTTTTTCTTCTTTCTTTTCCATTTGAGTGCTTTTTGCTTCTTCGTATTTCAAACTTTGACTTGATTCTTGCAAACTTCTAATCTGCTGTTGGATCTCTGTATAATATTCTTCATTTCAGTCAGTGTATGCTTAATTTCTAGTTGGTCCTTTTTCATATCCTCGAGGGTCTCCCTAGATTTATTGAGGGTCTCACTAAATTTATCAGCGGTTTCTAGAAAATTCTTGAAAAACCTTAAAACCGTAGTTTTGAACTCTATATCCAGTAGTTTGCTTT
>PVJC01043745.1:0-14410 GCA_004026665.1 Murina feae
GCGCCTCCGTACCTCTGTACTTTGCTTCCGCTGCTGCTCTGAGTCTCAGACTCTTCTCTGGTTGTAGGATTTTCACTCAGCCAGCCGTCCTGTGGGTGCGAGGGGTGTCCGTGTGTTCTTTTCGTGGTTTTTCTGAAATAGTTGTTCACAGCTGCATATGCGGTGTCTACCCTATGCCGCCATCTTGTTTCTCTCCAGAAGTAAAATTATTGCTGCTGTAGATCTGGCTTCCCTTAAAGCTCTGCAGGCTTAGCAAAAAGACCTAAATCTGGAGTCTTTCTGTAATGAATATATGATTATAGTATGAACTGCCACTTCTATTAAAGCCCTGTGAGTGGTTTTTTTGTCTGTTTGGGGGTTTTTGGTTGTTAATCCTCACCCGAGGATATTTTTCCATTGATTTTTAGGGAGAGTAGAGAAAGGGAAAGACAGAAACATCTCCTGCACAAGCCCCAAACAGGGCCTGGGTGGGGGAGGAGCCTGCAACCAAGGTATGTCCTCTTGACCAGAATCAAATCTGGGACCCTTTGGTCTGCAGGCTGATGTTCTATCCACTGAGCCAAACCGGCTAGGTCAAGACTTTTTAGATTTTATAAGACTACTAGAGGCCCAGTGCACAAAAATTTGTGCACTCGGGGGGGTCCCTCAGCCCAGCCTGTGCCCTCTCACAGTCTGGGACCCCTTGGGGGTTGTCCACCTGCTAGCGTGCATAGCCAGCCTGGGTGAGGGGCTGATGGCCATTTCAGGCTGCCCACAGCCCCTTCTGGGTTCATGTCCCTACTGGGGTGCCTGGCTGGAAGCAGGTATCTGGGATTTATTTAACTTCTATAATTGAAACTTTGTTGCCTTTGTCCCCTACTCAAAGCCTGGGTTTCCCCTGGCAACCCAAGGTCCCAGCCTGGCAGGTATCTGTGGTTTGTTTATCTTCTATAATTGAAACTTTGTAGCCTTGAGTAGAGCTCAGGGCCTCATAGGGCCCTGGCTTCCTCCATTGCCCGGGGCAACTTCAGCTCCATGGCCGTCGCCATCTTAGTTGAGTTAATTTGCATATTTGTTCCTGATTGGTTGGTGGGCGTGGCTTGTGGGTATAAGGGAGTGGGGGTTGATTTGCATATTGCTCTTTTATTAGATTAGATATCTGTTACTGTTTAGGCAGTCTCATCTTGTTCCATGACTGTCACCAATAGAGCCTCTTCCTTTGCCTCTCCCATATCTAAAAGTCTATCTGACATCTCTATTTGAATGTTTCAGAAGTATCCGAACCTCATATGCCCAAACTGAAGCATTTCTTCAGTAACCTAAGCAAAAATGGAAAAAGCATCTGGAATTCCTAAATATGACATATTTTATGCCTAAAGAAAAAATGTTTAACAAGGGAACGCAAAATTGAAATATGCTACTTAAAAAAGCTAAATTAACTACATGCAAATGGGAATATTAATACCTTCATTTGTATTATTCCAGTGTTTGTTTGCCTCTTTGATTTTCCTGACAGCACAAGTAATTAAGTAAAAATAATTAATAGCATTAAGTACCCTTATTAGGGTGTTATTTTGCACTAAAATCTATTTCTATTTTGCCATTTTCCCCTAAAACTTCCATTTGTCTTCCTTCCTTCTTTCCATTCTTATTTGCTTACTTTTTGTCCTTTGTTTTAATTACTTTATTATTCAGCATCTTTAAGGCTCACTTGATTTAACAGATATGGCCAGCTATCTAAACAGGCCTCTTTATTACCAAAAACAAATATGAATTACTAGCCATTTAAAAATAAAAATAAGCAATAGATCAGAAAATAGGCATTATGCCTATTTTGCCATCTGGTTTATGATTACAGTTTCTAATCTAACAGTTCATAGTGATAATCTGTACTTTAAACAATCCCATAATGCTGTCAATGGCTTTTATTTTTTACACTCTGCCCAGCCATAATACATGACATTATAATTTAGCATTATTAATGGTTAAATCCCAAGCTGGAGGACTCAATTAGAGTGAGACCTCTGATTTTTGAATCAACCCTTTTCATACATTCTATTTTTAGAACAAGTTATGTAGTCTGCAGTGTGTCCAATAGGGTGAATGTGATGAAATGTATAAAACCTTTCAAGTAAGAATGAGACCCATTAGTCAAATTGTGCTTTTAATCTTTAAAGGCATTACATCATGAGTCATTTAGAGGAAAGGGTAGAGTTTCCTCTTGAATTCATTACAGCATAAAAAGTAACATTTAGAAGGTAGAATGTCCAAAATGAAATTGTACCTCTCAGGTGGTATTTTTCCCATGAGAAAGTACACCTTCTATTTAAAAAGCGACCAACAGGATTCTTGCTCTATTTCATCATGTATAAGTGACTGGAAACTTATGAGCTCATTAGTAAAATCTCTGGGATTCCTCATACAGACAAAGAGAAAGTGCAAATCAAGGTTATATAAAAATATAGCGAAGAGATTATTTTATTTAAGAACATGGTATATGTCAATTTTTCAACTTAAGTCTAGAAATTTTTCTGGCAGTGTAAATATCAAGGCAACACATATTTCTTGAAGACCACTGTGTAACTAAAATTGTTGGCTTGTTTCACATTCTTGTCTCATAATTTACCAGCTCAATAAAGAGGAACAGCTACATTTTATATATTTGATTAAACATTAAAACACTTGAAAATTAAAGATTTAGTTATTTCAAAATGTGTAAACATGTAGATATTATTATTATTATTATTATATTTGTTATGTAAAACTACCTGTAGCATTGGTTTTACAAAGCTATAAGGTCCTTTCATAGGTGCAATATTTCTATACCTTCATCATCTCCAAATTAAAGAGAAAATAAAGAATATGTGGAAGGGAGGAGAGGCACAAAGAGAAAGATGTGTTATCTAATGGCATTGCTTTGCCCTGGAACTAGCTCTGTGGCTACAAAAATAAACAAATAGATAATTTGAGTTTAACCAAATTTATAAGATCCATGATGTTGGGGTCTTACATTTAGCTGTGAATAGATAAAGCTTGTGCCAAATAAATTTTTAATTATTTATCCAAGTATGATTATTAAGGATAAACTCTAACCCTTTATTTCTTTAATATCAGTGTTCAACCTTGTTGTTATTCCATGTATTACCCAAATAATTTCCCCAAAGCTCTATATCTTTGCCTTTCTGGAAACACCGAGTGTGCTGTCAGTACAACACTAACACTCAGGACATGTTCTCAAGAACTTTGGCAACATCTAACCTTTTTCCTGGGAGGCCTGGAACTACCTCTCAGACCAATTTTAGTATCAGATTTAAAACACACTCAATATTAAATCAGAGACATAAAAGTTTATTTAATAAACATGTTGGGGCATCCTGTTCTAGGAGTTAGAGACATAAACACCACCACCAATGAGATCCTGTGGTCTGACAGGCCCATTCTCAATCTCTCAGACTCCCATCTTAATATATATGCACACGTATCCAGTAGTCTCAGCTGAATCCTTCAATAAGGTACTTGCATACCTTCTTAAAAATAAATTTCACAAATAAGGTAAACATTATTTCTAAATATAGAGTATATTGACTGACAAATTTGAGTCTAGAACGAATGATATTCTGGGTAGTTTTTTATATGTCAAGGAATATATATAACCTACTAAATAAAACTAATTTCAAGTATTATTTCTTAAATTAGCTTTTAATTATACGTAGTTTAAAAATTAATTTTATGTAAATCAACACTAAAGATAACCAGTCGCTTGCCTAAAATGCTGAGAATCATTAGTGTTCAAACAACTCACTAGAAATGGAAACTTGGTGAAATCCAAAGTTTTTGATGTGTTCAGGAAAAGCCATCCTACTATAAAAACAGCAATGTTTCATTACTCAATCTTTTCTTTTTCTTTTTAGCCACTAGAACACACTAAAATAATCCGGGTTACAAATCATTTCAACAGAGGCAAAAGTTCAGAAAATCAAATATATTTAACTGGCAAGAAATGATAAACTAAACAGGAAGTTCAAACGAAAATTTTGAACTTATAACAATAGTTATTTGTGTTTTATTCAAATCAGAAAATGTTAATCCATAGCAGCTAGAGTCCAGATGAAGGCAAAGATGAAAAAATTCACCTTTTTCCTATAATAATGGAGATACAAAATGTTTGAATTTAACTAAAACACGACACAGGCAAGAATATCTTGTACATGACTCATCATTTTCCTTGTTTCATCTTCCTCTCTCTTTCACAAATTTGATTCTCTTAGGATGGGGAAGGAGAAGGATGAGAGGTGCCCTTGAGTAGGCAGCACTGCTGTGAGAGGAGAGGAAACTGCCATTCAAACAGGAAACTTCGATCTCAGGCCGCCATTTTATGAGATTGCTTTTTTTTCCAAAATGTTTTAATCATTTTTATTGAGATATAGTTGGAATGAAAGTCAGGTTCAAGAAGGACTTCTAGCCATAACCGGTTTGGCTCAGTGGATAGAGCATCAGCCTGCGGACTCAAGGGTCCCAGGTTCAGGATCACCTAATTTTTATTCAATATAAAAATCCCTGGGTCTTACCCTGGCTCTGTTGTCACAACCCTATGGGGAGGAGAGGATCATGGGTATTTGCCTTTTCAAGAGCTTCCAAAATAAATTTCAGTGCACAATATTGTCAACCTAGAGCAGCTGACCCAATTTCCAACTTTCTTGAGATGAGGTTTTCTCCACATTTTTCTTAAGAAGACCTTTATTCATCCATTCAATATTTATTCAGGGCCTGGTTCAGGTTTCTAGATTCAAAAAGAATTAGCCTGAGTTTAACATATTAAGTAGCTTTAACTCCCTATAGGAAAATACATATTTAATCAAGAAAATGATATATTTTATGAACCATGGATTTTCAAAGTGGTTTTTATATTGTTCCTTTAGAATAAATGTCTAATTGCAAAAGCAAGCTATTGAATGTTCCATTTGAATTCAGCATTATGAATAGAAATGGCACCATATAAAAGATTATAAACAGCATATTAATAAAGAATGAATGGTGTCTCTGAATCAATAACGATACAGATCCAATTTGGAAGCATAATTTCTATTATACCTGAAAGCACGACTGACTTCATGGGCATTGTTCAGAGTCCCCCTCTCAGAAGGGGCCCAACTTTTGGCTTAATGCTCCGCTATTGTCTCCTTGAAAATATTAATAATCCAATCTTCCAATGAGTTGTGTAAGTTTAGCCCAATGGGACAGTCAAGCATGTGTATGAGCAAAGAACATGCAATACACTGGGAGGTAGCCAGTGCATGCTACAGACGTGGGTCTATTCATGAGCATTTGGCTTAGCCAATCACTGTTCACACCTGAGATAGTTCTGGGCACCTCAGGGCTTCTGGGAGAAGCTATGGTAACACCAGAACCCAGCATGGCATTGACAGTGGCAGCAGCAACAGCAGCCCTGGAGGAAAGGAAGGCCTGCCATGGAAAGGACCCTCCGTGGGAGACCAGCTGGCCTAACCCTTCCTGGAGCTCATTCCTGCAGCCTGTGCACAAGGATTAACTCTGACCTAAGCACAAGGGACAGGAACTTCCAGGACAAGCAATAAACTTTGCCAGTAAGTGATTATAAAGTGAAGGGTGCACACAAACATTAGGATAAGACATATGGGGGAGTTATTCAAATTTTTCAAAGAGTTTAGAACCTCTAGTTATGAGAACTGCTGCTACCTTGCAAAGTGAACACCCACAGGCTTAGGAATAAAAATTAAATTTAAAGCTCACCACAGTTGATGGAAAATAAGTATTATTATTCCTTTCTGGCACACAAAAAAAATATTACATTTGCATTTGTAAGTTTTTACTGTTACACGTTTATCACTATTAGCCCTATTATATTTTATTAGTAATAGAGTGTTTTGGGGGGGGGGGAAGCTTTATATTTTACTCCTTATAACTGTACTTTTTAAATTTGCTTTTGAACTAAGGACCCTGCATTTCCATTTTGCACGGTGTCCTGCACATTCTGTAGCCATCCCTGCCTGAGAGGAAAAGGAGCTTTAAGACCCCTTCCTAATTGAGAGGACTGAGATCTCTGAGGGGTCAGTGGGCTGGCCAGAGTCCCAATCCAGGCTAAGGACAGCTTGCTTCTACACTTAGAATTTGAGAGGTAAAGCCTAGAGCCCATCAAAAATCCACCCAGAACCCTCTGATTTTAAAAGGAAAGCCTCTGTGTGCTCCCCGGCCTCGCTTGACTGGTTAGCAATGATCACAGGGACACAGAGAGGCAACCAAGGGTGTACAACCAGCAGCCTCAGCATAGGAAACTGGCATCCACTAGGGAAATGAGTCCTCAGACTTGGCAGAAACTGTTATCTCTTCTCATTGAAAACCCGCACTCCTTGGCAATTGCCTGTGGGCAAGCAGCCCAAAATCCCTGTGTGTTTAAGTAAACCAGACCTGCCCATTGAAAGATGCCACTAACCACCCAGGATCTTGTCAAAATACAGATTCTGATTTCAGGAGTTCTTAAGGGGGATCAGGAATTTGCGTTTCTAACGAGCTCCCAAGGGCTACTGGTGCTGCTGGTGGTCCAGTGATAATGGCTTGACAGACAAGGTTACAGAGAACATATACCCAAGAGCAGAGCAGAGGTGAGAGTGTGCAGGTCCTTACAGTGGGGCCATGCCAGTTGTGAAAATTCAGACATGCTTTCCATAGACTAAAAGCCAGTCACTTGATGGGCACCCGTTCTCCCCAGCCATCCAGCTCCTCTCCAGAACCCCCACCCCAGGACCCAGCAACAGTTGACTGATGCTGCCAGGGGTCCTCAGAGAAGTCAGAGCTGCCGCCAGCGTTCGTTGTGATCAGTTGATGACAGGCTGTCCAGGTGTTCAATGTCTGGAAGGTCACTCTAGGAAAAGGCTCCCAACAAATATGTGTTGAATGACTCCGTGGCAAGGGTCACGACTTGCTGTGGTATAGAACGCCATTTATCATTGCCTCCTCTTTAGCCAAATGTATTCAATTCCTGGCCCTTTTCCAGCAAACATTGATCTGGCTCACTCCACTCATTTTGCTAATGAGAGGACTGGGGGTCAGAAGGTTGAAGTGATTTGCCCCAAGTCAGAGAGCTAGAGAGAAGCCAGAGCAGGACCAGAAATCAAGTCTCCCCCCCACAATGTCATGCCCAATTGAGTGTTCCTACATTGGAAGATAGTTCAGTTCGACTATCATAGAGTGGTGAGAGCCTACAAAGTTAATACTGTCAATCAAAGTTCGAACTGATGTTACTTTAAAGAGATAGCGCCTACTTCTTTCACCTGAACCTTTCGGCCTTGAATATATGTGTTTATCAGGGCTATAGAGATTTATGAAAATTTTACAGGATCTGACATCTTTAGGTCACACTGCCCAAGACCCCTTACTGCAGATGCAAAATTGAGTCAGAGTGACTTGTTGAACATCACTGACTACTTAGTGACAAACCGAACCCCAGCTCCCAGACCTCTTCACTATCACTGTGGTGCTCATTCCTCTCCATTCACTGTTGTTTTTTAAAGGAAGTGTCTGCATCGATGACCGTTGAGCACAACAGAAGTGACTGTGTCATCAGGGCCCTGTGCACAAGTTGACTTTTCTCCAGGACAAGCTGTGAACAGCCACATCTAAGAAGTGTGAGGGCGCCCCGGATGCTGTGCTGCGGGCTTGAAGAAGTCACCCCTGCTGGGATGCAGGGGGGTGTCCTCTATACCTTTAAAAGAGGAACTGAACCACCAGAGTTCCCTGTGGTTCAATGAGGACTGAAGGGGCATGCAGAGAGATTGGTGGATGGAAGCAGAATGTTTGGCCACATGCCTGCGTAGGAAATCATTTCCCAGCTGCAGCCCTATTCCTTTTTACAAGGGCATGTGCAGCTGTGACCCAGCGCAACGGGCTTCTCCAGCAAGGCCCTGAGGGCATATCTGTTACTGGGCTAAATGGTCTCTGGTGAGAAATCCAGAAGCTACATTCCCATAAGACAGTGGTTACCTTTGCGTGTTACCAGATAAGGTCACAGAAGGCATTAGAGAGGTGCCTGTGATTCAGTTTAAGGCCCATGTAAATGCTACCACCTCATCGTTGAAGGGCTTTACAGAGGAAATAAGCACCATCGAGCTGCAAGGTTGACTTTCCTGTCCAATTGTAAAGAGAAGCTGCCCTCAATAAATCATCTTCCTATTGGAAATGACAGGATTATTCTCCCAGGAGGGGTAAACCCTGAGGACCGCGCAAACCACACGTCCTCTCAAGGGCAGTAGGAAGGAAGCGCGCCCTCGCAGCCTGGGAGGATCTAAGGCTTCCTGGAGATTTGTTCCATCTCTCTCCCTCTGAGGTCACTCTCAATGCTTTTCACAAGTCATTGTTTTCAGAAGGATGCTGTATTTTTTTTTAATAAAATACTATCTTTGTGGTTAATCTCGGGGGTGGGGGGAATCATATATCTTAAGTAAAAAGGAAAGTTGTAAAATCAGTAAAGGCTACCTTTTTATAAATAATGCCAACAACATTAAACTCATTGCAAAAAAATCCACCGGTAAGAGTAGTAGCTTTGCTGTAAAAAAGAAAGAATTCTTGCCATTTGCAGCAGCATGGATGGAACTGGAGAGTATTATGCTAAGTGAAATAAGCCAGTCAATGAAAGATAAATACCACATGTCCTCACTCATCTATGGATGATAAAAACCATTATAAATTGATGAAAATAAACAGATACAGAGGCGGAACAGCATTGAACCGACTGTTGACCTGCAGCTGGAAGACTGGGGAGGTTTGGGGGGGTGGGGGATTAGGGATCAATTGAAGGACTTGCTTGCATGCATATGAGTATAATCAATGGACACAAGACACTGGGGGGTAGGGGAGGAGAGGGGGAGAAAAATGGAGACCTATCTAACACTTGTTGTAATAATATAAGCAATAAAACAAAATTTAAACAAAAAAAAGAGTAGTAGCTTTGGAAGAAGATTGTATATGGTTAACTTTCCTTCTGTGTATACGTTTCTTAATTTTTAGATGTTCTCGGATTTCAAATTGAATTAAAGATAGTTGTTATTTAAGTGTATTTACTTTGTAATATATAACCTAATATGAGGGCTGGGATGCCTACTACTATTATTCTCTACTTTTTAAAGTAGAGCAGAAATATATGGGTGATATATAATGGGATTTTAAAAATAGAACTAATAATTCACAGACCTTCACACTCTTCATCAGTTGCATTACTTGTATTAAAAGAATTTGTAGTGAGCTTTGTATATGGCTTTTGGCAAAGAAACTTCAGCTCATTCTTTTTGAAATGAATTTGTTAGAACTCAAGGTTTCTTTTCCAATCAAAACGTTAGGAAGTGCCGCTCCCAAAGCAACTGAGCAGCCAGCCTTTTGATTTCTGAGAAATTCTGCTCTGGTGACCAGGGAAGGAAAGGTCAGTCTTGAGGAAGTTTCTGGAACAAGAAGAATCTCAATGAAATTGGCTGGAACTTTTTGAGTGAGAGAAAAAAATTACCCCTCGAATAAAGCAAGATAAATGGGAATTAAGGTCACAGTGTTATCAAATTCAACCTAGGCATTTAGTCAGATCCTTTGAAACTTTTTCCCATGGTTCAAATTCTTATTTGTTGCATTTCTTTGGCACAATGGCTAAGTGATTTGGGGCACTGGCCCAAAACTCACAAGGTTTTTGTTGTTGTTGTGTGTTACAACAAATTAATAAATTAGAGGAAATAGTTTTTCTAAAATTCACTGTGACTAGCCCGTTTGGGAGGGAGCGGGATTACAATTTCTTATATGTTCCTTTTGCATTTTTAATTCTTTTTCCCAAAGGTTGTCACGATAAATTTTATAGAGCAGTTGACTAGCGCAATTATCCACGTACAATGCAAGGAACACTAGGAGTGTCCCCAAGACCCTTTCAGGAACTCTACAGTCACCTCCCTCTTCCATCTAAACACCTATGTGAATCCAAACTTTTTTTATGTTTCAACAAAACAAAAAAACACCTATTGTAGCAGACTAAATGCAGAAGTAGACAAGAAAGTTTATCTTCTATTAAGCCAGACAGTAAAAAAATGTAAAAGAATTCATTTACACTTTTCTGTTTTGAAAAATATAGATATTTTTAACAGATACATGTCATTTATATAAAAAAACTTATTAGTGCTCTTTATCAATTACTTCTATTTATTATTGTTTGTAATGTGGTAATAAGTGCATAATTTTAATTTCTTAATTTTAAATTTTAATATCAAGAGTGGTAACCTACTCAAACCAAAGCTCTTTGGGGTCTTCCAGAAGTTTTAAGATTATAAAGGGGTAATGTTATAAAACAATTTTGAGAACTGCTGAGAAAGGGAAACCCCTTTTAGAAAAGTGACAGAAGGGCTGCTGGAGGATGAGAGACCACATGGAGTAGAGCCATCTTATCCCATATGAGGCCTTGCTCCATCAGCCACCCCCAGGTGGCTCGCCATTTGATCACAGGTACATGCGTAAGCTCAGCCAAGGGCAGATATGTCTGGCTTAGATGAAAAGAGCCAGCTTCTGAGGAATAATAAATCATCTTTGTTTTAAGCCACATTTTAGCGTGGTTTGCTCTTTAGCACCATTTTGTTGATAAATAACTGAGTTCTCCTTCCTCTGATTTCTCCAGAGAACTTACCATATATTTGCAATGAACCCCATACATTTAGGTGTCATTATATATTGTCATATTATAAATTGGTGTTTCTAAAGTACTTAAGGAACTAAGGTATATCTTAGCTTTTCTTTTTTTGGCTCAACAGTTTATGGACCAATTGAGAACCTGAAATTTTTAGGCAAAGGAGAATTCTTTAAAATTGCTTATTCCTTACCCAGCTCTCTTTTTTTTTCTCTGAATGTTTTAAAAAAAAAAAAAAAAAAAAGGAAACTTCCCTTTTGAGAAATCAGCTTATCTTTCCTGTGCTTTATTTCCTCTAAGAAGCAACCTCAATGAATCCCAAAACTCAATGAGCATAGAGGATATACAACCATACCACTAGAGCTTGATCTGCCAGAAGAAAGCATCTCAATTTAATAGCTTCCACATGCCTATCACCGAAATTCTAGGACTCTGTAATCTGCTTTCCCCATCATTTTTGTTATTAGTATTATTTTGGAAACTATTCAAAAGAAAAGTGAGTCACCGCCTAAAGAGAGATTGCATCCTGCTCTGTGGTAGCCTCACAATGCTGCCTCTCCAAGACACTCCCTAAATGCCTGGTCAGAATTGCCAGAAGTCTCCCGACACCTTGGGCTATAAGCAGGACAAAGATGTGAAGCTTGTCTTTCAGACACTCACATTTCCTTTTCTGTATCCATGTCTTTTCTGCTCACCTCTCTCCTCAACTCCCTAGAAACTCCAGGCCTCAATGCCTTTTCTGAATAACAAAAGTACCCACTATGTTCTCCCTTCAAAATGTTCCATGTTCCAAGAGTTACTTGTTTTTGTTTTCTTATACTTTAATTTTTTCAATTAAAATTGACATACAGTAGTATATTAGTTTCGGATATGAAACATAGTGATTAGAAGTTACTCATTTTTCATATAAATGAGCAAACAAAACATGAAACAGAGCTATGGACACAGAGGACAGACTGGTGGTTGTGGGGGCATGGGGGTGAAATGAGTGGAAAAGGTGAAGGTACTGAGAAGTTCAGATTGGTAGTTACAAAATAGTCATGGAGATGTAAAATACAGCATAGGGAGTATAGTCAATAATATTGTAATAACTATATATGGTGCCAGGTGAGTACTAGAAATATCAGGGGGAATATTTTGTAAAGTATATGATTATCTATCCACTATGCTGTATACCATTCCTGTTCAACCAATAGCTGTGACATGCACTGACCACCAGGGGGCAGAAGCTCCAACCAGTAGGTTACCTTGCTGCTAGGGTCCAGCCAATCAGGACTGGGTGAGATGGACGGGACACACCCTGGAGCCCTCCCACCATCCCTCCCCAGCCCTAATTGTGCACCGGTGGTGTCTGTCAGCCTGGCCTATGCCCTCTTGCAATCCAGGACCCCTCAGGAGATGTTGGAGGCCCAGTGCATGGATTCAGCCCAATACCCTCTGAGGGACCTCACCAGTACATGAATCCATGCACTAGGCTAGTTTCAGTCCAGTCCCCGAAGGCCAGGCCAAGGGACCCCACTGGTGCCCAAATCCATGCACCAGGCCTCTAGTACAAAATAATGTTGAATGTAAACTATAATTGAAGAAAGGTTTTTCTTTTTTTTATTACATTTATTGTAATAAACAAGTTACTTGTTGTTTTTTCCAAGTCCTTACCATTGTCATCATCCTTTCCAAAGTCTCCTTTATCTCACCGTGGTATCAGATTTAAAAACTCTACTAAAAATCGTTAGTGTGATGAGTGTTTGCTTCATAAATAAACTTAATAAGCATTTGGATAAAGGGAATATCAGTTAATAAAATTATACTAATGATAATGATGCTGTTTGTGACAGAGCCTGCTATTTGCTCACCAAGAAATCTTCTACTCTCCTTCCTGGCACACTGACTATTCCACAGCCAAGGTTACTTGGAAATGTCTGTTGAATAACTTAGATTTGCCTGGCTCCATGAATGACTGTGTGGAGGAGGGTGCCTCGCCAACCTGTTAACTATTAGATGTGCAACACAGAAACTTTAATTTTATTTAAACTACAAAAATATTGGGGTGTAATTTGTTACAGCAGCTATAACTACCTTAACTAATCACTATCCTTTCATAATGAGATTTATCCTTTTGATGACACATATTATTAATTTTTTTATGAACAGAGGTCACCAAACTTTTTATATACAAGGTCAGATAGACCATTCAATTCTGTCATTGTAGCAGGAAACAACTCACAAACAATATGTACAACAAATGGGCATGACTGTGTTCCAAAAAAAAAATAACTTTATTTGCAAAAAGAGGTGGAGGCTGGATTTGGTCTATAGATATACTTTGCCAAACCTTTTGGTAAATGATCAGTAAGCAAAAATCAAACAACAGTTCCTTCACTAAAGAATCTAGAAGCATATCTTTCTGGTATTGACTATGGTCTCTCCTATAGCTGTATTGAATAAAGTGCTTGATTGGGGCTGCTATTTATAATTTGACTTTATACTCATATCTGGTGTCTCATCCATTATGACCAAAACATCTAAGGACTGAATGAGCTCAAGCTTCTTTCCATGGCAATAGATCCTAATAAGTTAAAAATGCACCTTAAAAATCTAACTCTGGGACTGGGAAAAATGGCAGCTGTATAGAGGCACAGGTCCTGCATCTTCTTTGGGAGCGGACCCAGTGAACTGCTGAAGCCAGTTTCACTCAACCCGAATTGGCTCAGGAGATTCAGCTGGGAGTGACTTTTAGCCTGGGGTCTGCCGGAGAACACGGGGCAACCGCTTGGCGCTGAGATTTCTCCCGGAGCGGTGGCTCTGTGGGAGAGTCCGCGCCATCCCAAGGGGGAGAGTGCCTCGCATCACAAGCCGACACATCCAGGAGCCCTGCAGCAGAGGTGCCCCGGGACCAGCCAGGACTCCAGGAGCACCAGAGCCCATGGAGACGCAGACTCAGAGGAGCCGCGTGCCCCCCCACGAGAAAGTTGGAATTTGCTGAGATAAAGTTGCGATTTGTTCCAGGAGAGAGAAAACCACGTAAACAGACACCCAGAGAGGAGAGACCATGGGGAGACAAAGAAACAGTCCACATATGAAAGAGAAACAGGCATCCCCAGAAAAGGAAGTAAATGAAATGGAGGCAACTAACTTGTCAGAGAAGGAATTCAGAGAAATGGTCATAAAGTGGTTGAGAAGAATGGAAGACAAATTCAACATTATGTGCAAAAACCAAGAAGAAATGTTGAAGAACCAAGAAGAAATGAAAAGTGACATCACTGCCATGAAGAACTCAATAGAAAGCATTAATAGAAAGCATTAGACTAGATGAAGCAGAGGACCGCATCAGTGAGCTAGAAAACAAGATAGAAAAAAATACCCAAACATAGCAGCTTCTAGAAAAAAAAATTAAAAAGCAGGAGGAGAGCCTAAGAGAACTTTGGGACAACACAAAAAGGAACAATATCCGAGTAATAGGGGTGCCAGAAGGAGTGGAAACTGAGCAAGGAATAGAAAGCTTATTGGAAGAAATAACGACAGAGAACTTCCCGGATATAAGAAAGGGTAATCCCACACAAATACAAGAAGCTTACAGAGTTCCAAACAAAAAGAACCACAAAAGACCAATGCCAAGGCACATTATAATTAAATTGGCAAACACCAATGACAAAGAAAGAATCTTAAAAGCGGCCAGAGAGAGACAGAAAGTTACCTACAAAGGCTCCCCAATCAGACTAGCGACTGATTTCTCAACAGAAACACATCAGG
>PVJC01043746.1:0-14388 GCA_004026665.1 Murina feae
ATCAGCCACCACCTGCCCAGCCCACTCTGCTGCCCGCTGGTTTCCATGATTCACCCGCCGCTCTCTCCGAGGCTCCCGGCCGCCATCTTGCCTGGGCTAATTTGCATACAGCCACTCTGATTGGCTGGTGGGCGTGGCTTACCCTGTCTCGGAGAAACGGTTAATTTTACTATTTCGCTTTTATTAGTTTAGATTATTCCCAATAGACTTAAAAGAAATAAAGTTCTTGCTAAACAACAACAAAAAAGGCCTAAAGTAGGTAAGAAGGACTAAGTGTGGCTGCAGTGCAGTCAGGGGGACCTGGTGCCGGTGAGGCTGAGGACAGGTAGCAGCCACACCAAGCAGGGTCTGGTGTTCAGGGTCACGAGTGTGGTCTTAAAACAAGAGCAATGGAAAACCAGTTCACAGCTTGAATGCTCCTGGAAGGGACAGAGCATTTTGAAAAGAGCCTGAAGGAAGCCTGAGTGGAGGAAGGCTAATTAGGAAATGAATAAATTTAGTGAGGGCCTGGATATGTGTGATGAAGGAGACGGAGGTGTCAGGGGTGGCTTTATGGTTTCCAATTTGTACATCTGGAAAGAGGAAACACTGGAAAAGGCCAACATTGAAGATGACCAATTCCTTTTTGGATATGCTGAGTCTGAAACATTCAAGAGAAGATGGGAATGTGTATCATGTACCTCAGTGAAGTGGTCTAGACTGGAAACTTGAGGTCTGGTAGACATCTTTATGCAGCTAGTAACTGCATAAAGACAGACAGTGGAATACTACTCAGCCCTAAGCCAAGAGGAAATACTGCCATGTGTGACAGCATGTGTGGATCCTAAGAATATCATGCTAATCAAAATGAGTCAGACAGAAAAAGTCAAGAACCCTATCATTTTACTCATATGTGAGATATAAAACTGAAAGAAATAAGCAAGACAAACAAACAAAAACTCATAGACACAGACAACAGTATGGCGGTTACCAGAGGAAAGGGGGTGGGAAAGGTAAAAGAGGAAAAAGGGGGCCAATTATACGGTAACAAATGGAGACTTGACTTGGGGTGGTCAATACACAATGTAAGACACAGATGATGTATTATAGAATTGTACACGAGATAGATGCAGTTTTATTAACCAATGTCACCCCAATAAATTTAACAAAATTAAACAAACAAACAAACAAACATAGGCATTCTCAGTCCTGCCTGTAGAGTTTGGCTCATGTTATCAACCTTGGCCTCTGGCAATGCCCTGATCTCCTCCTCCTCATTCTTTTTTGATTCAGTTCCAATTCCATTTATAACGACTCAGCCCTTACCATCTGTCCTAGTTCCAGGATATTTTTCTCTTATGAATTTCTGCTTCTTAATACTTTTATAATCCTTTAACTATTCTATGTGTTAGTTTTTCCTTACTCAACCAGACTAAAAGCTCTAGTCGAGGAGAGTCTTATATAGTTATGTATAACTTCTTTTCTCCTAAATTCTCTGACATTTTGATTTCCCTTATTCCTACACCCATGTACAAAATAATCACACCTATTCACAGGAAACATGATGTCTCCTGGGCTCCCTATTTCTAAAGGAGAATATAGTTTATGGGTTTTTTAAAAAAAATTTTTAAAAAATGGGTCTTGGAGGGGGAGACAACAAAAAGGATGATTTAAAAAAAATAAAATAACTGGACACTGTTAAGTATGTTACATGCTCCAGTCCTCATAACAATCCTATGATAGACTCTGTAACTTTATTTTCACATTTTATAGTAGAGGAAGTCCAAGACTAGAAAGATGAAATAGCATGTCCAATGTCACCTAATAGTAAATGCCTGAACTAGGACTGGAACCCCGGTCTATGTGCTCCTACCCCTGAGCATTTAGCCACAGTGCTAACCACCTGACTTAAAACTGCTTGATGATGACTTTTCCTTTAAAAAAAAAAATTATTTTGAATGTCTTAAATATGTCTAATTAATATAAACTTTAATGGCTCTTTATTCCGCTTTCAATCACATTATAAACTCTGTCTTTGGCAACTACTTGCACATAAGAAACAGCCAATTCTGACACTCGACACAATGAAATATGCCTGGTCAAGGTTTTGTTTTGTTTCTGCTCCTTCAGCGTATTAGGTGATGATTTCCCTGACAGGAGGAAAGGCATATTGAACAAAGAATTAGATCAGTCTCCCTTATAAGTAAGCACTAATGTGGTTCCCCCCCCCCTTTCTGAGCTGTTTAGACCCCCACTAAAGAATACGCCTGCCTTTTGGGGATAAAAAGTATTGTTGGGGCCATGGAAGAAAATGAAATTGTTCACGATCAAGATTATGGCTTCATTGAAATTCTACTCTAACCAAAAACTTATCAGATAATGGCTCCATGACATGACAGAAAATCATCACATCATCAGAGAAACTTAGACATTTCTCAGACATGCAGCCCATGTAGAAGCCTAGAGCTCCATTTTTTCCTTTCATAGGTAACAGGTAACATTTAGGAGGGGGGGCTCCTAATTTAGTCTCTGATCTATCATGCAGTAAAGGGATTATACTTATATGAAAACATTAAAAATATGATGCAGTTGTACCTCAGGTGCAGGTTCCATCCCCAGTCCCAGTTGAGGCGTGTGCAGGAGGCAACCAGTTGATATGTCTCTCTCACATTGATGTTTCTCTCTCCAGCTTCACTTTCGCTCTCTCTAAAAATCAATGGAAAAAATATCCTTGGGTGAGGATATTAACATTAAACAAAAATGATACAGTTAACTTAAAATTAGCTTTCCATTGCTTTCCAGTTCCATTTCTTTTTAAAAAATATTTCATTTAATTACAGTTTGCAGTCAACACTATTTTGTATTAGTTTAAGATGCATAGCACAGCACACAGTTAGTCATATAGGTTACAAAGTGTTCCCTCCAATAATACAAGTTCTCACCTGGCACCATAGTTACTATAATATTGCTAATGATATTCCCTTACATTCACATGCCTATTTTGTAACTACCAATTAGTACTTCTTAATCACAACACCTTATTTCACCCCAGCCCCCAACACCCCTCCCCTCTGGCCTCCATTATTTTTCTTTTTTTAATTCTCACCAGAAGTTATTTCCATGGAGAGGAGAGGAAGAAGGAAAGAGAGAGAGAGATGTGGGAGAGAAACATCAACTGATTGCTTCCTATTTGCATCCTGACTGGGGAGAGAACCTGCAATCCAGGCGCATGCCCTGTCCAGGAATCAAACCCAATGATTGATGATCCTATGAGTCCATTTCTGGGTATATATTTGAAGAAACTCAAAACACTAATTCAAAAGAATATATGCACCCCATGTTCACTGCAGCATTATTTACAACAGCCGAGATATGGAAGCAGTCCAAGTGACTTTCAATAGACAAGTGGATAAAAAAGTGGAGGTATATATATATATATATATATATATATATATATATATATACACAATGGAATATTACTTGGCCATAAAAAGAACTCTTACCAGTTCCACTTTATATATATATATATATATATATATATATATATATATATATATATATATATATACATATACATATAATTTATTTATTTTATTTTTTTATTGATTTTTTACAGAGAGGAAGGTAGAGGGATAGAGAATTAGAAACATTGATGAGAGAGAAACATCGATCAGCTGCCTCCCACACACCTCCCACTGGGGATGTGCCCGCAACCAAGGTACATGCCCTTGACTGGAATCGAACCTGGGACCCTTCAGTCCACAGGCCGACGCTCTATCCACTGAGCCAAACCGGTCAGGGCCAGTTCCGCTTCTTAATCTTGCTAACTACTACCTGTTAGAAATTGGAAATAATGTCCTAATTTTATCATAACTACATTCATAGCAACTTTACTTCTTTCTAGAACACCTTATATATAAATAATTAGTAATCACTTCATTTCAAGAAACGGTTTGGTGCTTTGGGAGGAGGAACCATAGGAGTTGGTGAGCAACAGGAAGCAATTTTATCACTTAGTAGAGAGAAGCCGGTCAATCAGATATGCTAAGTTTGGCTGCGCTGACACTTTCCAACCCACCTCAGGTCATTGTCAAAGTGGTACAGCTGAAAACTGATACCCTTTTGTAACTAAGGGTAAAATTCTGACAAATATGCACAGTACTTAGAACAGCCAAATTTAACCAAACACATCAGTGTTATTTTGCCACTATCTTCTGTTGACACCAAGTAACTCAGTATTTTTTTTTCTTTTAAAAAGATTTCCTTCTTTTACCTTGTATAATGAAGGTAAGCAACAGTTATCTTGGTATGAACAGAAAAGGAAGTTCCTGCTGTTATGGCACACACCGAACACCATCTGCCAAGGTGTCAGTCAAAGCACTGTCAAAATTAGCATGGAACCTCCAAAGACTTGACAAGAAAAATAGAAGAGATAAAACAATAACAACAACAGGAAGTAAATCAATTTATCACCGAAAGTGTTTTATTTTATGCTCATTTCCAAGAAGAAGACCACAATGAAGATGATAATCACAGGATGAAGAAGAGGTAGAAGAACCCTTACAATGTAACCAGCACTGTTTCAACTGCATGACACCTATCTCTTTTCATCCTTGCAATAATTCTTTGAGCTGGGTACCATCATGCTCCCATTCTTCAGATGAGAAAACCGAGGCACATAGTTTAAGTAACTGGCTGAAAGCCATACACGGAGGACATGGTAGAGGCAGAATTCAAACCTAGGGTCTCTGACTCCAGAACCCATGTTTTTAACCACTTTCCTCTTTCCAGGACAGGAGGCAGCCACAAGTTTTTCATAACTTTTAGGTATATAAACTATCTTCAAGATGCTAATATGCAAAAACCTCAATATATTCTTTATAATCATTGTTACTTTTAGTTATGTTCATTTTGATAACAATATCCTATAATTGAAACCAATACAATGATGTTAACCAAAATTACTAATAAAAAAGTGTAGAAAGGACTGAGCTTCTGAAACTACTAAACTTCCAATTAGTACTTCAAAAAATAGTCACTTACACTGAGGCCCACTAGCCTAGGTAAAGATCAGGCTGTAGAAAGTGCAATATACCTTAGAATGGTATACTCATCTCATGTGATTTTATTTCTACAGAGAAAATAGAAAGACTAATCTCCAACTAGTCACTTTAGCATATAGGAACATTAAACTGAGCCACTATGCTTATTATTCTGATTCCACTGAAACATGGAATGGTTTTCAAAAACTCTATTTGTCTGCCACTGACAAAGAAAGTAAATAAGGTTTCTCAAATTGACACTAAGGAAGAGTTACCACCATTTCCACTCCCTGAGGCACCTTGGTATTCCTGGCAGGCATCCTCAGTTGTGATAACATGTAGGTCTCATTTTGATCATGTTTTCAACAAATTTCTGGCACTTTATTTCAGGCTATGCTTGTTGCTAGGGTTCTAGAAAGCCAAACTGCAGGATGACTTCAAGAAACATAAAATAGCTTTTTATAAACATACATCAGTGTTTCTCAATCTTTTTAGGGTGACAAAGATCTTGGACCCTCTCCTAGAAAAAAGTACAAACAGTATAATGTTAGTAGAGACCTTTGTAGAGTCATCTGGCTATATGTTTCAAAAGCCTCAAAAACATTCATCCCTTCTGATTACAAAATGTCAGAACTGAGAATATATGCTAGAGAGATATTTCTAATTACAGAAGATTATGCATAAATGTTCACTCCAGCATATACCACCAAATATACTAGAAACAAACAGAATGTCTACAATAAGAGAAGTCAAGAAAATTATGCTGTACTTTCATGACTCAATAATATAGAACTATAAAACTATTATGCTGTACTTTCATGACTCAATAATACAGAACTATAAAACTGTGGAAAATCCTTATTATATAATGTTAGCTTTTAAAAAGCAGGATAGCCCTAGCCGGTTTGGCTCCGTAGATAGGGCACTGGCCTGGGGTCCTGGGTTCGATTCCAGTCAAGGGCACATGCCCAGATTGTAGGCTCGATCCCCAGTAGGGGGTGTGCAGGAGGCAGCCAATCGATGTTTTCCTCTCATAGATGTTTCTATCTCTCCCTCTCTCTTCTTTTCTCTGAAATCAGTAAACACATATATATATTTTTAAATATATATTTTATTGATTTTTTTAGAGAGGAAGGGAGATGGATAGAGAGTTAGAAACATTGATGGGAGAGAAACATCAATCAGCTGCCTTCTATACACCTCCCACTGGGGATGTGCCGGCAACCAAGGTATATGCCCTTGACCGGAATCGAACCTGGGACCTTTCAGTTCCCAGGCCAATGCTCTATCCACTGAGCCAAGCCAGTTTGGGCAGTAAACACATATTAAAAAAACACCAACACCACTTGCCAGTTTACTAATTTTTTAAAAACAAAAAGTGAAAAAAACAACAACCAGAATGCAGTGAATTCAATTATTAAGCATTCAATTATCAATCACTTAAAAGCAAAGAAGAATGAATCATATCATATGACATCTTCTAAAATGAGACATTCCTGAGGTGGAAGCCCCAGCCCTATACCTCAGTACTTCATATGAAGACAGACCTCTTTTTAAAAACCAATAAATCCTTTATTATACTTTGTTTTCTACTGATCTCACCTACTTATACTATACCTGCTCCCAGTTCATCTTCAAGATACTTCTTTAAAAGGAGTTACATTTAAAAAGAGATTAAATTAAAAGTCCTCATCTTGAATTTTCTCCAAAGCAATAGGTATTCATAGTAAATTAGAAAGAAGGAATGGTTGCTCTAACTGGTTTGGCTCAGTGGATAGAGTGTTGGCCTGCGGACTGAAGCGTCCCAGGTTCGATTCCTGTCAAGGGTATGTACCTTGGTTGCGGGCACATCCCCAGTAGGGGGTGTGCATGAGGCAGTTGATCGATGTTTCTAACTCTCTGTCCCTCTCCCTTCCCCTCTGTAAAAAAAAAAAATCAATAAAATATATTTTAAAAATAAAAAAGAAAGAATGGTTGAATTTTAGCATTAAATTTTTAAATATATTTTATTGATTTCTCACAGAGGGGAAGAGAGAGGGATAGAGAGCTAGAAACATCAATGAGAGAGAAACATCGATCAGCTGCCTCGTGCACACCCTCCACTGGGGATGTGCTTGCAACCAAGGTACACGTCCTTGACGGGAATTGAACCTGGGATCCTTGAGTCCACAGGCTGATGCTCTATCCACTAAGCCAAACTGGTCAGGGCTTAGCATTAATTTTGAGGTCATTTTAAAAATGATATTGTCCTTTAACCACATATTAAAATATATCTGACATGTGCCTACTTTTAAAGCACTTCATTTCTAGATTAGAAAATACAGTACAGCAAAGAAAGTATGTTGTTGGGTGCCAAAATTCAGTGCATTGAGAAATGAGTAAATTTAAAAACTATGCAACAAGCATAATGAAAGTATTTCAAGATCCCTCAATCAAAATGAAGGCCAGAGATGTACCTCCAAATTAAGAAGCTAACAAATAGTCCATTAACAATATACAATTCAATCAGGCATTTCTTTTGCTGAGGGTACCTCTTCCCCCACACACGAGGGACGAGGTACACCAAGCAGAAGGCACATGGCGGGCCGTAATCAGTGACACCATATTTCATGCCTTGTAGCCACAGATCCAACCAACAGGTGAAAGTGGGACTCTGTGAACCGGGCATAACAGAGCAGCCAGCCCTTCTGCCTCCAGCTTCATAGAGGGGACAGGCTGTTGGGACAGGTGGGGAGCAGGCTACAAAAATGAGTACCTTTCTTCATAGAAAATCACAGGATGAAGAATGGATGCTGACTGTTGAAAGAGAACGTTTTAACAAAGAAGGGTTTGAAGTACAGTCATTCCTAGAACTGAGAATTTGAGAAGCGAAAAGTGCTGAGGCTAGAATAAAAAAATTTTAAAGAATGATTCTCACTGTGAAAAAAAGTTATATCACTATTGCCAAAAAAGATTAGAGTAAGAAACTGGCAGTCTGGTACTTTGACCTTAGCAGTAATTTTATTTAAAACACTGATGGAGGTCAATGATAGAAGGAGATGGATCTTAGCTCTAACTAGGAGTCAGAAATTCTAGTTTCCAGTCCATGTCTTCCACTAATTAGCTATAAAGTTTCAGAGAAATCACAGTTAACTCCATGGCAAAATGGAGGAAATAAGTATCCAACCTCAGAGCTGTCAAGAGGATCAAGAGATAAGGCCTGAGAGAGCACTTTACATGAAAAGGCCCCTTTAAATGTAATAGATTAAGGACTAGGGGTGGTGTAAAGTTTCTAAAGAAGTGTTCAGCAGGTAAGAATTTTGACTGTTTCATATCCATAATTTAAAAAAATAGCTGGTTTTAAAACAAACCAATACCAAATATAAGTATGGGTTGTAGATTACTACAATCACGATATCTTCTCTGGGAAACAAACCCTCCATTCATGCAAATGTTTACCGAGAAGCTGCTAACCACGTGTTGATGCTGTAGACCGTGGGAATTGTGGGAACTGTGCTATGGATCCATAAGGAAGAAGGTAAAGAAGATAAAAGGCAGCCTTTAGAAACTTTAAAGCAATCTGACAGCTTAATTTTACGACTTCTAAACCTAATTAGGGCAGGGTTTTGCATGTTTCAAATTTTCCACTTTTCTATTGATTCTTTTGTAGTCTATAGAAGTACTGATTTGTGACTGAATAGAAATTTAAAAAAACAACAAACCACAAATGTGGTTCCTCTACACAAACAGTTTGAGAAGCAGTACTATAAAGCATGAAGTGATGAAAACAAAGTGTCTGGCTCTTTTATGACTCATGGTAAATTTTAGCCTATCTCTCACTAGATCAAACTCTTTGAACAGTAGTAATTAAAGAATAGGTGTGGCCCTAACAGGTTTGCCTCAGTGGATAGAGCGTCCGCCTGCAGACTCAAGGGTCCCAGGTTTAATTCCAGTCAAGGGCATGTACCTTGGCTTCGGGCACATCCCCAGTAGGAGTGTTCAAGAGGCAACTGATCAATGTTTATCTCTCATTGATGTTTCTAATTCTCTATCCTTCTCCTTTCTCTCTGTAAAAAAAATCAATAAAATATATATTTAAAAAAAGAATAGGTGGGAGTCAAATCAATCCAAATGACACAACATTGAGGTAACTGCATTAATTAATTAACATCCTTGCCTATGTAATAAAGTCTGATGTGACAGCAAAACTTGCCAACATTTGAGTCAGAAGTGGATTTTAAAGCTTTGTTTTTCAAATAAAGTCAGTCAACTTAAATACTATTTAATAATTAATACTATTAAATTATTATTGAATATTAAAGCTTTTAATACATCAAATGCTAAGTAAAGAATAAGTCTGAGCCTATAAACTGCTACTTTAGAATGTAGTTTTGTTATTTCTATTGGTCATTCCATAACTTCAATTAGACATTTTTAAAAATCACCCTTCTTATATATACAGTAGAGAATTGCCCATAAAAAAGAATGAAATCTTAGCATTTGCAACAGCATGGATGGACCTAGAAGGTATTATGCTAAGTGAAATAAGTCCGTCAGAGAAAGGCAAATACCATATGATTTCACTTATACGTGGAATCTAAAAAAAAAAAAAATTAACAATTTAACAAAATTGAAACAGACATTTAGATACAAAGAACAGACTGGTGGTTGCCAGAGAGGAGAGGGGTTGGAGGGACTGGGTGAAAAAAAGGTGAAGGGATTAAGAAATACAAATTGTAGTTACAAAATAGTCATGGTGATATATAGGGAATATAGTCAATAATATTGTAATAACTATGGATGGTGCCAGGTAGGTACTGGAAATATTGGGGAGAGCACTTTGTCTGACCACTGTGCTCTACATATGAAAATAATACAAAATAATATCAACTATAAATTGTGATTTTTAAAAATTAAATCTTTATTGTTCAGATTATTACAGATGTTCCTTTTTTTTAAGCCCCATAGCTCCGCTCCACCTGGTCCCCCCCACCCCGTGCCCTTACCCCACCACTGTCTTCATCCATAGATGTAAGATTTTTGTCCAGTCTCTTCCCATACCACTCATGTCCCCTTCCCCCTGAGAACTGTCAGTCCATTCCCTTTCTATGCCCTTACTTACATTCTCTTCACCAGTTTATTCTGTTCATCAGATATTTCTATTGACTTGTTATATTCACTTGTTGATAGATATGTATTTGTTGTCACTTTGTTGTGCATACTTTTCATTTTTACCCTTTTCTTCTTCTTCCTCTTCTTAAAGAATGCCCTTCAGCATTTCAAATAATCCTGGTTTGGATTATTTAGCTCATTTAGCTTTTTCTTGTCTGTGAAGCTCTTTATCTGATCATCAATTTTACATGATAGCCTTGCTGGGTAGAGTAATCTTGGTTGTAGGTTCTTGCTATTCATCACTTTGAATATTTCTTGCCACAACCTTCTGGCCTGCATGGTTTCTGTTGAGAAATCAGCTGACAATCGTATGGGTTCCCCCTTGTAGGTAACTAACTGTTTTTCTCTTGCTGCTTTTAAGATTCTCTCTTTATCTTTTGCCCTTGGCATTTTAATTATGATGTGTCTTGGTGTGGCCCTCCTTGGAGTCCTTTTGTTTGGGGTTCTCTGTGCTTCCTGGACTTGTAAGTCTATTTCTTTCACCAGGTAGGGGAAGTTTTCTGTCATTATTTCTTCAAATAGGTTTTCAATCTCTTGCTCTCTCTCTTCTTCTGGTACCCCTATAATTCTGATGTTGGTACACTTAAAAGTTGTCCCAGATGCTCCTTACACTATCTTCACACTTCTGGATTCTTTTTTCTCTTCCAGTTGGGTGCTTTTTGCTTTTTCATGTTTCAAATCTTTGACTTGATTATTGCAAACCTCTAGTCTGCTGTTGGATCTCTGTATAATATTACTAAGTTTATCGGCAGATTCTAGAAAATTCTTGAAAAACCTTAAAACCGTAGTTCTGAACTCTATATTCAGTAGTTTGCTTTCCTCCATTTCTGTCATTTGTGATTTGTTTCTTTGTCTCTGCATTTTGGCTGCTTCCCTACGTTGATAGGGTGGCTTTCTGTGCTAGGTGTCCTATAGGGCCCAGTGATTCAGCCTCCCCAATCACCTGGGGTGGACACTCTTGTTGTACACCTTTGAAGGCTGGGTGCACAGTCTTGTTGTAGTTATCACTGGGAGGTATCACTGGGAGGAAATGACCTGCAGGCCTTTCTCCTTGTTGTTTGGGGTTTGGAACTTTTGGAGTTCTGTCCCAGCTGTAGTCCCTTAGGTTATGCTGCAGGCAGACAGGTGCACAGCTTGGGCGGGGTTGTAAGTTGGGTGGAGTGGGGTCTCAGAATCACCGGGGTGGAGCAACCCATGATGGCTGCCCGTCCACCGACTCCACATCTTCTCCCGGATTTGACGTCTTCACACCCTGGCGTCTGGGCGTCCCTGAGTCCCTGAGTCTCCGTGTCAGTGATCGCTGGGAACAGCTCTGCTAGAACGCCACTCATTTTCTGCCCTCTTGCCCGACAGCCCGCATCGCATTCAGTGCGACCCCGGAGTTTATAATCTCCTTCCAAGCTGCGGACCTAGTTGCTGCCACCGCCCCCTTTTGCCTGTGCTGCCTCTGTTTCGTGCACGCCCGTACCTCTCAGTTTTGGCGCCAGGAACTTCTACTCAATCTCAATGCACTCCTTCTTTTGCCTTCTAGTTGTAAAGCTTCCCCTCCCTTGGTTCTGGAGGATGGCCGTTTATCTGTATAGTTGTATTCTTATAATGTAGTTGTGGCAGGTTGCGCATCTTGGTATATACCTCATGGTGCCATCTTGGTTCTCCTAAATTGTAATTTTTTTAAAAAATCACCCTTCCCAATTGAAAAAAGAAAATTATCTAAAGACCTTAACAGGCACCTCATCAAAGAAGATATATAATTGGGAAAGAAGCACATGAAAAGATGCTCCTTATCATGTTATTAGGGAAAGGCCAGTTAAAACAACGAGATATCACTACATACCTATTAGAATGATCAGAATCCAAAACACTGAAAACACCAAAGGCTGGTGAGGATATGGATCAATAAGAATTCTCACTCATTGCTGGTGGGAATGCGAAATGGTACAGCCACTTGGAAAACAGTTTAATGGTTTCTCTTTTCTTCTTTCTTAAAATAAGGTGGTTTCTTATAAAACTAAACATACTTTTACCACATGATCCAGCAATCAGACTCCCTGCATTTACCCAGAGCAGCTGAAAACTTATATTCACACAAAAACCTGTACACAGATATTTATAGCAGCTATAATAATTGCCCAAACTTGGAAGTAACCAACATGTCTTTTAGTAGGTGAATGGATAAATAAATTGTAGTACATAAGGACAATGGAATATACCTCAGTACTAAAAAGAAATGAGCTATCAAGTCATGAAAAGACATGAAGAAATCTTAAGAGCATACTACTAAGAAACCACTTGTAAAAGGCTACATGCTATATGATTCCAACTATAAGACATTTTAGAAAAGGCACAACCATAGAGACAGTGATATTGGTAGCTTCCAGGGGCAGGGTTAGAAAATGATGAACAGGTGGCACGCAGAGGATTTCTAGGGCTGTGAAAATATTCTGCATGATACCGTAATGGTAGATAGGTTTCATTATATATTTGTCCAAAACCCACAGAATTACAACAGCAAGAATGAACCCTAATATAAAGAATGGATTTAGGGTGATAATGATATCTCATTATAGGTTTCACTGATCATATCAAATGCGGGGGATATTGATAATAGGAGAGGTTATAAATGGTGTGGAGTCATGGGACATATGATAAATCTCTGTACCTTTCTTTTAATTTTGCTGTGAACCTAAAAGCACTCTAAAAAATAATGTCTATTTAAAAAAACACCTCTAATTTTATTTCATTTATTAATTAGCCTCTCACCAAAGGATTATGTCTTTGTACTCTTATGATTGACAGCTCTGTTTTATTTGAAAAGTTCTGCTCAGAATTGCTTGCTTCTTTATTTTATTTAAGTTGTCTTTTATTATTGGGCTGCAGAATAACTTCATAAAGAAAAAGACTTTTCCTAGCTTCCTACTGCTATAACCCTAGGAGCTAACAGATCTGCAGGAAGGCAAATGTTGATGAAAAGAAATCAAAATAGTGCCAAAGTGACCAAGCATTTGGAAGCTGGTGACTCCTTAAGAGAAGTGACCAGGACTCGCTCATCTCTGACTGCTGAGCATCTAGCCCAGTGCTAGAAACAGCAGGGGTGAGACAGCAAGATGGCGGCATAAGGTAAACACCGTAAATGCAGCCGTGAACAACTATTTCAGAAAAACCACGAAAAGAACACACGGACCACTCGGACCCACAGGAAGGCTGGCTGAGTGAAAATCCTACAACTAGAAAAGAGTCTGAGACTCAGAGGAGCGGTGGAAGCAAAGTACAGAGGTACGGAGGCGTGCGCACGGGGCTCGAGGAGAGGGTTGGCGCCGGAGGACGCGGTTCTTCTCCAAAACGGAGAGAGCCACAAGTTCCCAGCGGCTCTGAACTCCAGTTCCAGGCGAGTTTCTGAGGACCCAGACACCCGTAGAAGGGGGACTGACTGGCACCGGGAGGAATCCAAAGCGGGTTTCTCTCAACGTTGCTTGCAGCAATTACCGTGGGACACATAGACTTGGTGTCTCTCAGCTTAGGGCCGAGAAGCGCCATAGCTATTTGCTCCGCCCTGCCCTGCAAACTCCCCGAGGCCCCACCCCTCCCAAGCTGAGTCAGAGGCTTTTGCATATGAAAGACTGAGTAGCCTAAGGCAAAGGCTAAATCAACACCTCTTTAAAGATACAGGAGCCAGCCTAACCCAGGGGCCAGAGTGGAACTAACCTAAACAAAACAGATCCACAAGGAACACACTCAGGGCAGATGCAGTGAGCATAAAAGCCCCACTGAAACAACTCTAGCCCCATAAGGGTGTCTCCAGCACAGAAGTTCTCCCACTGTAGACACAGCTGACTCTCATAACCAAGTGGCTTAGAGGTTAATTCCTCGCAGTGATAGCCTAACTCAGAAAGGGAAGCAGCCAAAATGCAGAGACAAAGAAACAGGTCACAAATTACAGAAATGGAGGAAAGAAAACGACAGGATATACAGTTCAAAACCACGGTTATTAGGTTTTTCAAGAAATTTCTAGAGACTGCTGATAAATTTAGTGAGACTGCCGATAAATTTAGTGAGATCCTCAATGAATCTAATGAGACCCTCAAGGATATGATAAAGGACCAACTAGAAATTAAGCATACACTGACTGAAATAAAGAATATTATACAGACATCCAACAGCAGACGAGAGGATCGCAAGAAGCAAGTCAAAGATATGAAATATGAAGAAGCAAAACCCA
>PVJC01043747.1:0-14391 GCA_004026665.1 Murina feae
GTGTGTGTGTATATGTGTGTGTGAGTGTGTGAGTATACATGTGTGTGAGTGTGTGTGTCTGAGGGAAAGATTGGTGGAGAGAGTAGTAAACAATGATGAAGGATCACATTTGTTGGGTGGTGTTGGCTGTTGGGAAAGAGCCTCCCTGACAGGATGGGTGGGAAGCTTGGTGCCTCTGCCTGCGGACATGTGTGCCTCCACCCTCCTTCTACACAGAAGTTACCTCTCAATGGAGCTTACCATCCCAGCTGTAAAGCAGGCAGTGCATTTTGGGTAAATATTTATGAAATGCCAAGCTTCATGATTAAGATGTATTTGGTTTTTAAATAGCAAATGACAGAATTGTTTTAAGTTATTAAAAGACAAATTATTTTGTGCCATCATGGAAAAAGGAAAGAGAAGAAAATATAATTTTTCATTAAGCAATTTATTTACAGTTATAATCTGTAAGCAATCACCCTTTTACAATGATTTAATTTTTAAAGGTTTGAGGTATAAAACAAAATTACTCAATTTTGTAAAGGTTTGAAGTATAAAAATTTAACTTATGGACTGTCATTAAGGTGATTTTTAAAAAGTAAAATGGACCGACTATTCAGTTGCCTTAGGAACGATGTGTGAGAGTTAAGAGGCTCTGAATAGCATGTCTGAGACATGAGCACTGTCATGAATCTCTGCTCTCAAGACATAGTGGTCTCAGAAGAGAGCCATTCATAAATGGCTGTAAATGTCCTGGCTGGTGTGGCTCAGTGGTTGAGAGTCACCCGGACCAAGTGGTCACTGGTTTAATTCCGGTTAGGGCTCATGCCCCGATGTGGGCTTGATCCCCAATGGAGGGCCTGCAGGAGGCAGCCCATCAATTATTTTCTCTCATTAGTGTTTTTATCTCTCTATCCCTCTCCCTTCCTCTCTCTCTAAAATCAATTAAAATATTTAAAAATAAATGCACAAGTGTCTTCTTAAAGTTCAGATAACTTTTTCATGTCCTTTGACCAATATTTCAGAAATTGATTTGTTTCAGAAAATCAAAAATATAAAACATTCTAAAGAAAAATATCACCGTTATCTTCCCTCCAGGCCAAACCGCACGTTTTCTTTCTGAGCTTTGTGGATAGTTCTGTTCCAGTGAGGGCCTATTGCAGATGTGCTCTGTCTGTTCTGCTTATCCGCGCTGCCAGGTGACAGGCACTTGCACCTACTTGCCCATTCCCAGCATTGTGTTTAGTGACTACAAATACAAAAATATTCCTTCGTCAGACTGGAGTGTCGTGTACTTGTTTCCTTCTGTTTGTTTTACAAGAGAACAATTCCGTTTTACTCATTTACTTTTCAGTGGTTGCATCCTCGAGGGGCGCAGCACCACCGGTTCTGTCCGTGGCCTGAGCGGATGGTGGCTTCGGAATCTGTCCCGAAGCACCTCTGCTCCTGCACGCACCTCCCCCAGGTGCCTCTGGGTTTGTTCCTCGGCCGCGAGTGCCATTCTTCACTTTGTGCACGTGAGCACTTCTCTTGCCGAGAGAGAACTCAGTTTGCTCTGGAGCACCAGCACCTTCAGCTTTGAGAAGAGTTGTGTTCTCTCTGACTCCAGAGCCCCTGCTGGTCCCCAGGAAGCCCTGTCCCATGGCCCACGGCTCAGGGGAGGCGGGAAGAGCCCTTTGTACTGTGTTGATTGACATTTTAGGTAAAATTGATTCCTAAAATGTATCGGTTTCAAACCATCTTGTTTATTGTAATAAACGTTAATGGGAAACATACTTTGAAAGCATCTTTCTGTGTGTATATGTCCCTGAACTTTGCCTTTCAAAAAAGTGAACTGAAACTTTGTTAAGTAACTTTCCGTTTCTGAGAGACACTAGGGGATGCTCTACACGGTTTCTGGCCTATTCTGTCACTGGACACCTGGCGCCTGCTCTGACGAGTTGGCAGGGACCCTCCTGCGGCCCCGACGCTCTGCCTCACCGGGCCCCGCGCCTGTTCAGGGCGTTTGCGGCTCCTTGTTCAGGGCAGGGTGACAGCTTAGGTCTTCGTGTTACTTGTCCGCTTCTCCAGGAGGCGCTCCCATAGGTACCTAAGGCGCAGCTGCTTCCATTTCCTGAACACAGGGCGCGGCTGTGCAGGCTGAGAAACCGGCCGTGCTGTGTTTTGGGCACAGTAGCTTTTGGATTTTTGTTCAAAATGGCACGGAGTGCCTTTATGCCCTTCGCATGGACCCATGTGCCCTTTTAAGGTGTCATGGCTTAGGGGAAGGAACCTGGTTAGACTGCAGAGGAACCCGAGAGCTGCTTCTGAGCCTTCGGCAAATTCGACACAGTTCCCCTCCTGGCAGTCGAATACCCTGGTGATGCTCACCAGACCCCAACCCGTTAGTTGGCATAGAAGCCATAGGTGCTGTAACCCCAGTCAGTGTTCTAAAACAGAAGTCAGCAGATGGTCCTCAGGCCAGATCAGAACGCAGCACCTATTGGTTTACTATCGCCTGTGGTTGCTTTCCTAGGCAGTGTCCAGGTTAAGGAATTGCGATAGAGAACATGTGAATACAACGTCTGAAATGCTCACCCCGGCCCTTCACAGAAAGGGGCTGTGAGCTGTTCTAAAACCTGGCGGTGATGCAGTGCGCTGAGGATAGAAATGTCTGAAACAGTAATTAGTCAGCAGTTAATATGGTTTCAAAATACATTGTGTGTTTTTTAATGTGACTTTTCCCCCCTTTCAAAACCTCTGTGGAGGGTCCGATACTCTACCAGTTGTGTTGTAACCTCACACATTTTATTTAAAATGTTATATTAAAATTTGGAGGGTGTCCTAGACTTTTTTCTTTTCTTAGTAACGCCAGAAACGTTAGATTTACAAATAAGCATCTCCTATAACCTGTGGGTGTGAAAAGCCAAGGGGAAGCCCCGCTGGAGGCGGGCCTCACGGCGCTCGCTTGTTGTTGCGTCTCGCAGGCTCGGCGTGTCAGGCTTCACGGCGAAGCGGGGACGGCACGCCTCCCGCGGCACCTCTGGGTGCCCGTGTCTTCTGTGCCCTTCGCGTAGTTAGAGGAGCAGATAATCCCGACTAAGTGCCTTCAGGACGGTTTCAGGTTCATGTGCTGCTGCATATGGATGGTGGCCTGCAGGGGTCAAGTGTAACTTTGGACCCAGGGAGAATTTTGGAAGGTCTGGGTATTTGGTACGAGATACCGGCAGTTGTAACACACCTTTGTGACTCGGGGAGGCTTAACCCAGAGCAGGGCTCTTTCTCAGGCACTCACAGCGGCCGCTGGCTGGTGGGGAGCAGGCCTGTGGCTCTGCTCGTGTGCTGTTTCAGGACCACCGGTTATTCCATCCCGTGTCTCCACATCCTCAGGAGCTAGGCCCTCTGGGTCCTCTGACCGCTGGGCCCACAGTCCAGGGTAGAGAGAGCGCATGAGGGATGGTTCAGGAGGGCTCACGTGAGGATGAAAGTAGCACACACTTCCATCTTTTGGGCCAGAACACAATCCCAAGGCCCCGCCTAACTACAAGGGAGGCTGGGAAACACACCCCAGCTGTGTGCCCAGGACAGAGGAGTGGGTTTGATGAGTCAGGCTCATCCACAGGCTGCCCATGTCCCCTTGTGTTACTAGTAGGACAAATGCTGAGCCAACACAAACTGCACAGAGAGACTGTCGCCTGAGAACCTGTCTGTCACAGGAACCCACGGCGGCAGCGTCTGGAGACCGCAGTGCCGGTGGGGCAGGCCCCCCACCTGCTCCTGTACAGGTGCCTTAGCAGCTGCTCTGGGATCCGAACCTGCTCCTTACATGCTGGTGCCGTCTACACACTCTGTGCTCTGAAATCACAGACGCAATGTGTGGTAAACTCAGAAACACATGTACTTCAGAAATTTTGATTGCAATGACATTTATTCTTAAGGTGGTCTGTGTAGACTTACATTTATTTTGTAATTCTTTAAAATCACAAGTCAGCCCTGGCCGATTTGGCTCAGTGGATAGAGTGTCGGCCTGCGGACTTGGGAAGGGTCCCAGGTTCGATTCCAGTCAAGGGCATGCACCTTGGTTGCAGGCACATTCCCAGTGGGGGGTGTGCAGGAGGCAGCTTGAGATTGATGTTTCTCTCTCATCGATATTTCTAACTCTCTATCACTCTCCATTCCTCTCTGTAAAAAATCAAAATATATTTTAAAAAATCTTTTAAAATCACAAGTCATTCACAGTTCTGAGTAGAATTCGTTATCAATTGTGGCAGATAGAATGTTTGTTGAAATATAACCACTGTTGCCCTAGCCAGTTTTAGCTCAGTGGATAGAGCGTCGGCCTGCAGACTCAAGGGTCCCAGGTTCGATTCCAGTCAAGGGCATGTACCTTGGTTGCAGGCACATACCCAGTGGGGAGTGTGCAGGAGGCAGCCGATCGATGTTTCTCTCTCATCGATATTTCTAACTCTCTATGCTATTTAACTCAAAGTGCACATTTTACAATAAACGGCATCAATGTTTCCATTCCTATGGTAGATCTAAACACACCTTTAAAAAAGTTATTTATTTGAAATTATCATTGTATGAATATTTTAGGATTATAATTTCCATAAAGTTTAAGGACAAAATTTATCATACTGAAATAGAAATTAAGTTTAAAGGAGAAAGAACTTGATTGCAAGGGTTCATAGAATAGAAACAAGATGTGTGAGAATATATCGGAGCACACTGTTTAAGAATCTCCAGTGCAGTTTTACCACAGGTTTGGGAAGAACAGGATTGCATCTAGTGACGTTTGTGCAGGTCATATTCGAGATAATTTCATCAAAATTCAAACTTTTGTAAGGTTGAGAGAGCACATTAAAGCAAACAAATCTCTTGGCCATTCCACAGAATCACTAATCAAAAGGAATCTTCAGTCAGCACCGTAAAGTGAGTGACGTTTATCTGTGATAGAAGTTGCCCTTAAACCATATTGTAATGCAGTGGCCTCGCTCCAAAGCCAAGACTGCCCGTGGACGCGAGTGAGTGAGACACTCCTGTGGCTCTTCTCGGTGCCCGTGGCTCCCCTGCGGCCGCGGTTCCTGGACAGTGTTTGAGCTGAGCACAGAAGCTGAGCCGGCGAGGATGCTTTCCAATCAGTTGTTCCTTATTTTTCAGCAGTGCTTCTGGCTAGATTAGAATTCAGAATTACTATTCACGAGACACACTTGAATTAGTGGTGGGATCAGACAAATAGCAGCTACTCGCTGGTTAGTCTGTTGAAAATAAACACGCGGTTCTCCTGACTGTCACTGTCTGAGTCGTTAGCTGATCATCGTGTGCTGAGCGGTGACCAGGGTGACTTGGCTTCTCCTGTGGGACAGGCTGGTGGCCTCACCGGCGTCTGGGCGCCCGTGCCCCTCATCACTGCCCCGGCAGAGAAGTCAGACCCTCCACAGCCCTGGAAACCGTGTTTGGGAACCCTGTGACCGTGTGAGTAAATGAGTAACATGGCTCATAAGTTAGGTCGTTTCCGGGCCTAGAGCACTTTGCAAGCAGATGAGAAGGGCAGGGAGGGTTCTTGCAGATCTGCTGGCTCTTCCCTGTGCCCACAGCGCAGAGGTTTCTGTGCAGAAGCAACCGCACGGAGGGTCGGAACCCACGTTTGGGATGTGGACCCAGAAAGGAAGTGATGTGAGTTGTTGAAACGGGGCCCTTCACTGAGCGCCCCTTGCTCGTGAGCGGGCCCGGCCCTCTGCTGGCGGCAGGTCGGCAGCGAGTTCGCCAGTCAAGTATGAGCAAAACGTGCTTTGCCACATGGAACCTGCTCAGACCGTCTCTGCATCGTGTCCTCCTCCCAGCCATGCTGTGCAGCTGTGATGGGGACAGCACACCACACACACCCTGGTGAAGGTGCTGAAGTTGCCATATTGGCAAACTGCTCACGCTCCCAGCTGACACCTAGAAACCTAGTGCGGACCAGGGCCTGAGTGCCTCCTACCCAGAAGGGAGCCCCCGTGCCCCCTTCCCGCCCGCCCCCCGGCCACCCCCCACGCTGAGCTCACAGACATGGTCCCTGCGATCTCTGGATTGTGTGACACTCAGATCATGTGGCCTTGTACATCTCTTTTTTGCTTTCACCATCTCTGATTGGATTAGAAAATATGGGTTTCATGTGGTTTGCTGTTGAGCGAGAACCGCACACAGAACCCTGAGGAGCTCATGCTCCCTGCTCCTCCGGGCGCCGTCCTCTCCTGTAGCTTCCGGTCCCCTCCTGTCGCCTCAAGGCTGCGAGGTGGCCTGGTCTCCAGGACCTTGGGAAACTCACCAGGAGTTGGACCGGTCGATGTTCTCTTCACCCATGAAGCCACACATGCAGCTGACGTGACGTCATGCGAAGTGGTATCACGGCTCCCTTCACACAGGTTTTTAATATGACTGTCGTGCAGGGCTTTGCATGTGTGTGCAGAATGCATGTGCATGTGTTTACTTCCTGGGTTCCCTGAGAGACTGAAAGGCCAGGGTGTTGCCCTGGCCAGTTGGGCTCAGGGCAGAGCGTGGGCCCGGGCGTGGCCTCCACCCCTGGCCCTGGTCGGGCCCCTGCGGGAGGCGACCAGTCACTGTGTCTCCCACATGGATGCTTCTCCGCCCTCCCTGCCACTCTCCAAAGGTCAACGGGAAAATAATCTCCAGTCAGGATTAAAAGAACAGCAACAACAACAACAACGAACAAACACCAAAGGACCGGAACCCAAAGCAAAGTCTTCATTGGACTCTTGCTCTTCTTTCTCAGGATGAGAGAACATTGTAGTTATAGCAATTTTTCCTAAAAAAATAAGAAATGATGGAAGTTTAAAGAACCGAACTTTCCACCTGAGCGTAGTCCCTCAGGGTGGCGGCTGCACGCCTCTCCCGGGGCCAGGCCTCTGCCGCCTCCTGCAAGGCCGGCGCAGCCTGTGAGCTGCGGAGCGGCAGTTCCAGAAGGGAGAGAACCCCGAGTGTCTGAGCCATCTGTCCTGCACCTCCACGCCCTGTGTCTGTGCTCATGCAGTGCGCGCACTGCGGGTGGTGATGGGTGCGCCTCTGTAGACCTGTGTACACAACTGTGGTGCGTCCTCTTCTACTTTGCTGCTGTTGGTGTCCTCCGTGTGGTGTGGCTGGGGACATCCTGTGTGCCTCCACCGGGCCCTCCAGGCTTATTAGGGCTGTGAGGCACGTTGAAAGGTAGGAGGCAAGCAGCACGAATCCTGGGCACTACTTAAAATTGCATCCACCCTTGCAGGTGACGCAGCAGTGGGAATGGGCAGTGCGAGGAAGATGAAGGAAGGCCCTGTGCGGCCCAGGTCCATGCAGCAAGGTGTTGCCATGCTCGCTGGCTGGGCTGTGCAGTCTCCATTGCAACTAGTCAGCTCTTTTGATACAGCACAAAGTAACCATAGACGTATATGTAAGCAAATGAGCATGACTGTTGCAATAAAACTTTACTCACAAAAGCAGGCACTGGGCCTAAGGCTAGAGCTTGCTGAGCCTTGGTTTAGTGTGTCAAAGGGACAGACGGCCTGTAAGTAGGACACTTCCCTGGGCACCTGACCCTCTGACCTTGAGCAAAGCACTTATCAAGAGGCAATGGACTTCAGAAATACGCCTTTGCGGCGGTGAGGGTGCAGCGAGGTGCACTGTATGCGGACTACTTCCAGGGGGTCGGGCCCGGCTCCCTCCAGCTGAGCGCGTGTGGGGAAGCTCATTCATTTATCCTGTGAGTGCTGTGGTTTGTCTGTCTGTTCCTTCTGTTTCGCAGCTGATAGACAAGCTGTTGAAATGTCTTTCTAGTGTCTAATATGGATGAAGGGGTCAACGGGTAGATTCTGAGAGGCGCAAGGTCAAATGCCAGCGATGAAATACCCTTTAATCATCAGAATCCGAGTGTTTGCCATCTCCCCGTTCACACAGGCCTTGCTGGCAGCGTGGCCTTGGCTCCTGCACATGTTTGGGTTTCACCAGGCCCACATGGCCAAGCAGACCTGGCCACGCACACGCTCCTCCAGACGCACCGCGAGACGAAGGGCCCGCGGACTGACGCCCAGCGTGGTCACCAGAGGGGAAGGAGAACCTCAAGTCACAAATTTTATGGAGTATTTTTCCTTATAAAAGTACTAGTATCACCTCTGGATATGTTTTCATATTATTATGTCATGTAAGAATGGTTTTTCAGAAACAAGGATGCACTGTATTAATTTAGAAAAGTAGTTGCACTCACTCTGGGACAGAGGCGGGGAGCGGCCTGCTCTCCGCCCTCGGGGTCCTGCCTCTCCCGCCCCGTCCTGGGGTCCTGGGCCCCCTCACGTGCCGGCCGGCTCTGCGCCATGGCCTGCGCACCTGGAAGGGAGCGGCAGAAGCGCATAAGAGCTGTCCTCCCACAGGCCACTCCCGCAGGGACTCCCGTGGCCAGCCCCCCCACCCCTCACGGGACGGGACGGCGCTGGGCAGCATGGCCCTGGGCTTGAGACATCAGAGCCCGCAGGTGAGTGCCAGGTTCCAGCAGCAGTGAAGAGAAGGGGGATGCTTCTAGCAACAACTGTGATTCATGTCACAAAAGCATGGTATCGGTCTGTGTCTTGCATGTTCAGTTTTCAATCATTTTCAATAAAATGCTTTGTCTTCCATTGACTTCAGGTGTAATGTCTCATTTGAATTTTTTGGTTAGAATTTCAGTTCTCAAAAGATACATAGCTCAGTAAATATTTTAGGACCATAATACTCTTACTGAAAGTACCATAGAAATCGGAGAAATTACCTTTTTTCTCAAGAGAGCTATCAACTGTAAATTGAACTCCTGAATTTTCTGTTGGGTTTACTGTCCTCTCTCGGTAGGGTCTTATTAAAGCTTCAGCAGCAGCATAGGTCCTGGCCTTAGGTCCTGGTCCGGGGCTGTGCACCGCCTGGCCCTCCCCTCCCCCTCAGACACCTGCAGTGCTCTCTGCAGGCGCCTCTGCTGAAAGCTTACCTTGAGGATGGTGCCCAGTTGGTTTATTCCAGATCAGCCCGGATGTGATCCTTGTGAAATGTCCGCCTTGTGGAATGCGGAGAGAGACTTCCCCAGGCTTCAGAATATCGCCCAGCCCAGCCTGTGCCAGTGCTCGCAGACAGGTCGTCGGTGTTCCCAGCACCGAGTGACTGCCTGCTGGCTGCATGCGTGGCTAGCAGGAGAGGTCAGATCAGCCTGGATTCACATTCTACCTTTCGTACTCACTGCTGGTGTCTGTGGCATGTTCCTTGACCTCTTTGAACCACAGCCTCCTTCTCTCAGAAGTGGGGATAAGAATAGGAGCTGGCTTGTGTGGAGAGCTGGAGAGGTGGTGCTGAACAGAATGCAGCACGGAGCCCAGTGGGGAATAGGCCCAGGCAGCGCAGAGATCCAGAACTCCAGCCGCGTCTACCTCGCGCCCTAGTTCCTGGCTGGCGGTTTCCCTGGTGGACGATGTATGTTTCACAGTCTGTGGCCTCTCGCCTCATAGTCCCTTGTGTTGAAGTAGAGCCTGAGGTTGTCTTGCTGCCTGTCCTCAAGGCCACTGCAGCCACATGTCCAGCTGGACACCCTGCTAACAGCATTCCCACCTCTGGGTTCCATTTTGACATTTTCCCCAAGAAGCATGCAGTTCTCTTTTATTTGTGTGGGTTTTTTTTTCCTTGGACCGTGGACCTGCCTAGCAAGCAGAACTCGCTTGCTGCTTCCATGCCGCTGTTGCACGTGATAATCTGGAATAGGCTGGGCCTACACAGTGCTCATCCTGTTGCTCCCATGCCTGTCTCCGCTGAGTCCGCAGAGCAGGCCTGGGCCTACAGGTCTCCTTGGGCGTGGCCCTTGAACAGCAGTGCTGTCTGCATGACTGGCAGACCCTCGGCTGTGCCAGGGGCGGCCCGGCGGCAGTGTGTCCTGAGGTTGAGCCGTGGCAGCAGGCACATGACCGTGGCTGTGTGTTGAATTCTCAGTGATGCTAGAAGTCACCTCACCTGCGGGAGAGGAGTGGGCAGTGAGCCCCTGGCTGGGCGTGTCACAGTGCCAGATGGGGGACTGACCCCCAGGCTTTATGGGTACCTGTCAGGGGTCTGCTCAGTCCAGCAAAATGAAGAGTTCTGAGGTTGGTTGCACAAGAAAGCAAATGTATTTAACACTATTGAATAGTAACTTAAAAAATGTTTAAAGTGGTACATCTTATGTTTCTTTCACCACAATTAAAAAATGTTAAAAACACAAAAAATAAAGTGTTTAGCATAAGCTTTGTTTTCATAAGTTCGTTAACTCTGTGGAGATAATGGCTTGATGATCTTGCCTGTTCAAAAAACTCTTGTAACCTTTGAGCTACTGCTACATGGTTTCAGTATTTTATTCGGACCTTTGTCCATGTGCTCTCTGCCTGGGACAATTTCTGTGCGACACAGGCTCATTCCTCCTCGCCTCTGTGCTTCCTGCCCCTCTTTCTCAGACAGTCCTCCCGCCCCCGACCACTCCCACTGCAGGAGATGTCCCTCTTTCCTTCTCACCATGCTCCATCCAAGCTTGTTGTTCTAGTGATTGTAGTGTCTCACTTTCTGAATGTGCCTACTTGCCTGGGAGGGAGAGAGGGAGGGAGGCAGGGCTCACAGCTGGTAGGCACGCTCCCTGACAGTATGTTGAATCAGTCAGGATACAGTTGAGAACTGTCCTCTGAATTTCTGTATTTTCATGGACTGCGTCTGGATGAGCAAGAGAAGAAATAAGACCCTTTAATTCTAGGAATAGGGTACGCCTTTGGGTTTTCTCTGGACAGTTTCCACCATTCATTGCACATGTTTTGACACTATGTGTGTCCCATCCGGAAGGGGCTGTTCATCACCGTCCCCACGAAGGCAGAATCCTTCGCCGTTTGGGCCCAGCACGCATTGAGGGCAGCACCGGGGAGTTAAGGACATTGGATTTCTAGCTCAGTTCTCAGCACTCCCGTTCGCTCGCTCTCTGTCCTGGGACAAATTACTTTCTCTGGGCCTCAGTTTACCTACCTGAGGCAGGGGTAATAACTCACAGTCGTATTGCAAGGATTAAATGATTTGACAAGTGTGTAGTGCTTGACACAGGGTCTAGGACAGAATATGATGCGGTTGACTAGAGATCTCGGCAAAAGGTATTGAAGTGAAACTGACAAAGCGCACACTGCAACTGCGGCTTCTTTTTAAAGTGGTGAACGTGGCAAAGAGCTGCAACTCCCCAGTATGTTTGCTCATGTTTCATGCACTGAATTCACTTGGAGACTAAGAAATACAAAGTGAGGAAGCATGGGGTGATCTGTTGGCTGTTGACACGTTGGCTTTTGGTTGTTGGTGACATGTTTCAGGTGATATAAATGGTAGACCTCAAGGGCTGACTAACTTGATGTGTGGGACCTGGTCCACACCCATAGTGCCCTGGGAATGCAGGCATCAGTTGCCATGCTCTCCTGGTCACCTGGCTGGGTCCCTCAGCCTTAGGAGGTCAGAGCTGGTTTATCCCCAGCCTCACAATAGACCAGGTCTTAAATGTCTTAAAAAATTCTTATTTTTTAAACACTGTACACTCGATGTTCTGTCCTGATAATTCACATTCTTTTTTAAAGAAAACTCCAGTCTTGCAGATTGACAGGAGGGGATATAAATAGCCCTCATAGTTAGCAGGTTCTGTCATGCGCCTGGGAAACAGCCTCCATTGCCGCCTGCTGCTCCAGGCCCCTGCGCCTGACGAGCATCATTCCCTATGCGTCAGGTGAAGGCAGAGCAGCCAGGGGCTCTGTCTGTCTGCACATCCCTTCACTCTGTGCTGGTGAAAGGTGAACCAGCCACCTGGCGGGCAGCTCTCAGCTGCTTAGAGCATCATCCCGATAGCTCAGATTTCAGGTTCAATCCCCAGTCAGAGGACATACAAGAATCAATCAGTAAATGAGTGAGTGGAACAAAAAATCTCTCTTCTCTCTCTCTCTCTCTCTCTCTCTCGCTCTCTCTCTCTCTCTCTCATTTAAAAAATTTCAAAAATTTGGTTTTAAAGATGAACTACATCAAGTCACATACTCTTATTTTATATGATTAATGGAATGGCAGGGCTTATCTAAGAAACGAAGAGCCACTGATCTTCTTAATTATAACTCTCCACTTATAAAAATAAAGAACATGATGGGCACCACATTTGGTTTCTTCTTCATAAAAGAAAAGCTAAAATTCAGTGCGTTTCCATCAAGCGGTGCACAGTACGGGTCCCGGGAGACTCCTGGCCACGGAGGCCGCTCTTGGGAGGCAACAGCCTGCGGGCCACAGCCCTCAGCTCCGGGCACCACCCTGAACCCAGATGGCGGCCCGCAGGCCAAGCAGATTCCTGGGCCTGGCAGCCTGGAGCAGCCATCGCGCGCCCTCTCCCCTGCCCTCTGCCTGGGCTTCAGGGGGAAGATGGACAGCCATCTGAGGGCGTTTTCCCTCAGGATTTGAAATGTGGCTGCATGTCAGTGCCCAGTGTGTTGCAGTGCCCTGAATGCCAGGGTGTCTGGTTGAGATGTGCCGGGCGGGGAATTTCTCAGTGCCAACAAGGCTTTTCCTGTGGGAGTTCCCATCAACAGAGGCCATGCCTCGCCTTTGTTTAGATCTGTCTCAGATCATTCAGGAACAGTGGCACAAGTCCACTTGAAACTATGAGAGAGGTATGAGTCTAAAAATTGATTTTGCAGGTAAGAAAACTGGCATAGTGTGGTTGAATGACTCCCTCATACTTGTTTGTTTATAAAAGTAGAGCTGGGTTTTGAACTCAGGCCCCCTTCCCCTGGGGCCATGGCTCCTAACCACTCTGCCATATGCTGTGCCTGCCCTGGCAAATGTTGTCCTGGCGTGCTGATTGGCAGGCACTAGTTGCTTTAGCATATGCATCCCTGGGGCCACTGTGTGCTGTGTGTTGAACCTTTATACTTCAATGCAATCTAGCAGCCTCTATTTGATCTCACTACACTTTTCAGACACTTTGATTCTTTTGCTAATACAAGAGCAGTGGGAAATAACAGTGTGTCCCAGTGTGATCAGGGACAAGAACAATCACTTAGCCCAGCTGCTGTTGCTCAGTGGTTGAGCTTCCACCGATGCACCAAGAGGTCAATTGCTGGATTCCTGCTCAGGCACATGCCCGGGTTGCTGGCTTCATCCCCAGTGGCGGCTTTTGCAGGAGGCAGCTAATCAGTGATTCTTTCTCATCACTGATGTTTCTATTTCTCTAATATCAACAACAACAACAAAACATACTTTTTAAAAAAAGACAATCAATTGGCATTCTTCTATCCTTAGTTGGATGTGCCTTTGAAGACATTTTCCCTAAACCTTTGTGTCATGTTTTCTCTGCTCCGTTATTCTCATTGGTAGCTTCACACCTTGGTAGCTTCCTTTATTCTGTACTAGGGTTCTGGAGCACGAAATTCTGCACTGGTAGGGTCTCCAGGCCTGACCGGTGATCAGCTTCCCTGCCTGCCTTGCGACTCCCAGCCTCCCCTTTCCCTCACTCCCTCAGCGCCTCTCGCCTGCCATGTTCCTTCCCGCCCCCTGGTGGTCAGCACATGTCATAATGAGCGATGAAACTCCTGAGGGGACAGTGTGCATATTAGCCTTTTATTATATAGGATTAGCCACTGACCCCCAGGCAACTGGGAAAAGTGCAGCAAGTGAGAAGGTCTGCTTCCCAAGGGCAGTGCTGCACCTGGCACTTCCCCTGCAGGCAGGTCCAGGTGTCCTTGGATTGCATTCACTTGCTCAGCTTTTTGTTCCCACTGTGAAGATCTGGGTACTGAGAGATACACTGGTGAGCAAGGGGAGGCCTTTGTCTACTTGGTCAGTAGAATTATAAACTCACTAGGGGTCCAGCGCATGAAATTCGTGCGGGGGGGGGGGAGGGCAAAGGGGGGGCGGTCCCTCAGCCCGACCTGCACCCTCTCTAATATGGAGTTCTTGGGGACTCTCACAATCCAGGACCTCTGGTTCTTAACCGCTAACCTGCCTGCCCTAAGTATTCTGCCTGCCTGCCTGCCTGATCCCCCTAACTGCCCTCCCCTGCCGGCCTGGTCACCCCAATTAGCTTTCTTTTTTAATCTTACCCCTTCACGCACAATTGTATTTGACTTCCTTATTGGCTTCTTCCTCTCACACAGTTTTTCTCCTTTATGTAACACTTTTCCTACTGACTCATCATTTATAAACTTTTCTTTCCTCCTTATTTCCTGCTTCTGTTCCATCATCATTCTTCCCATTTTTCTACTACCCTCCTTCCCTTCCCACATTCCTTCTTTCCTTTATCTTTACCCCTGCCCACCCTCCCCTTTTCCTTCCTTCCCACCTTAATTTTTTCTTCACTTCCTCCCTCTGACCTGCTTTGCTCCCTCCCCCATTCCTTCCTTCTTCCCATTCTCCTTTTAAGCTCTA
>PVJC01043748.1:0-14390 GCA_004026665.1 Murina feae
GGGAGGAAGGAAGACAAGCTCCGGTTCACCCCTAGAATGGGCGCTCTCAGACCCACGCCCGCTCTGCGCCAGGTTCGCCCCAGTGCAGGCACCTGCTCTCCATTCTGCGGCCCTTCCGCCACCTCAGGTGTGTTGACGTCACATCACTCGCCCCAGCAAGTATTTCCTGCCCGTGAAGACTGGACGGGACGCCCGAATTCTGTGAGAAATCCCCGTGACTTTCATTCCGTGCAGCAACCTGATTGTAACCGAGTCACTGCCTACAAACTTACTATGACAGACAGCATGGGGACTTGGGGACAAGCGCTTTTGCTCTACTCGGGGCCTCCGGGGTCCGAGTGGGGCGGTCAGCCTGAGACACGAGTGGAAGGCAGTGGCCTGGGGCCCTGGAGTTGGGGGTGTTTCACCAAGAAGAGTCAGGTGAGCCACAGAGGTGACCTTCCTGCTGTGGGACGTTGCGGGACATAAGGAACGAGTGCTCACGCCCCAGGTCGGTGACAGGAGACAGAGAACAGAACAGAAGTGTGACGTCGGACGGACCCACTCGCGGCTCCTCCCCCCACCCCTCGCGGGCACCCTGGGTCCCGGCCACTCCCCTCCCCAGGTCCTCGCCTTGTCCTCTGAGCTCGGCCAGCTTCGACAGGATAGTTCAGTGGCCGAGGGACGGGGCACAGGGCAATGAGCGCAAACACGCCGAGATAATTCTTGAAATTTCCCAGGCGCCTGAGTTGCCCCGTCCGGTGCGCGGACCGTCGCTGAGTGGTCAGCTCCGACGCTGTGGAGGCCAAGGATCTGGGTGTGGAAGGAGATCAGTGTCTGAACAACAACAAAAAAAAAACCAAAAACACAACTTGATGGAGAGGATAAAAGCAAGGTTAACTCTTACTTTCCTGGAAATGCAAAAAGGCAACAGTAAGCCTGTTTCCGTAGTGTAGTGGTCATCACGTTCGCCTAACACGCGAAAGGTCCCTGGTTCGAGACCGGGCGGGAACAACTTGCCTACTTTTTCTGAATTTTAGTGAAGACACTCGACATGGCAAGGTTTAAAACTGAGCTCACCACGCACAACTATCTTTGAATCGATGCACAAAGCTCACAATGAAAATCATGTGTTATTACCCAGTTACGAACTCCATACATTCCAGGGCTGACCCACCCCTCAGCCTGTCCTAACTCCATCGCTGCTGCTCTTCCCATCACGGAACTGAAAGGCACAGGGGTCTAAGGATTGAGAAACGCCGAGATGAAACTGGTATTTTTAATATACAGTAAAGAAAGAAAGAAAGAAAGAAAGAAAGAAAGAAAGAAAGAAAGAAAGAAAGAAAGAAAGAAAGAAAGAAAGAAGGAAGGAAGGAAGGAAGGAAGGAAGGAAGGAAGGAAGGAAGGAAGGAAGGAAGGAAGGAAGGAAGGAAAGAAAGAAGGAAAGAAAGAAAGAAAGAAGGAAAGAAAGAAAGAAAGAAAGAAAGAAAGAAAAGAAGGAAAGAAGGAAAGAAGAAAGAAAGAAGGAAAGAAAGAAAGAAAGAAAGAAAGAAAGAAAGAAAGAAAGAAAGAAAGAAAGAAAGAAAGAAAGAAAGAAAGAAAGAGAAAGAAGAAAGGAAGAAAAGGGAAAGAAAATGCGGGTGTGTCTGGTTGTGATGGTTTTAACTGTAAGAAGTACCGCTGTCGACAGAGCTGAAAAGGCAGCAGGAGGGGAGACAGCAGGTAGGTGAAGCTGAGCTAACAGGCCAGCTGCGAGGAAGGCCGCTTTTACTTACGAAAATAAAAAGTTTGCTGACATTCTTGCGTGTTTAGAACTAAAGGCTGTATCTCTCTTCTTTTCAAAGCACTTTCTTGTTTAGCTCGTTTTAACGACGACTGAAGGACAAGAAGGGGAAACTTAAGTTCAGCGAGGGGAAACTGAGGGACAGGGCAAGGGAGACCAGGGCACGAGAGAAAGCCAGGAACAGAGAGGGAAGACGCTGGATATCCAGCTGCGGCTTCACCAGCTCTGGACGCAGATTCGGGCGTCCCTGCCCCGCGTAGGTGGATCCTATGGACGCTTGACCAGAAAAGGCGTCTGCAAAGAAACCCGAGCTCCTGCGGCTATAAATCCCAGGCCAGCCCTGGGGGCAGGATGCAGATGCCTACCGCCTCTCGCAGAGGACTCGGCAGCATGACACCGGGCCCTGCCCTGTGGCTGGGCCCTCTGCTCCTGGCTTCCCTCTGGGGGTCCTCAGCTCCAGGTAGGAGGAGCCCGGGGTTCAGGCAGGGGCTCCCAAGGGGGCTCGGCTGAACGCTGTCCCCTCTGGGCCCCGCAGCCTCTCTCCTTAGGCGCCTCAGCGAGCACATTCAGCGTTTTCAAGAGAGCTCTGACCTGGGCCTGAGTCTGGATCCGGGGGTGGCGGCACTCCCTAGAGAGGGGTGGCTGGAGCAGCCCCTGGACCCCTTCAATGCGTCTGACAGGAGGTCCTTCCTGCAGGTGAGGTCGGGAACGGGGGAGCCCACTGTCTACCCTGCCTTCTCCTTCCCTCTCTACTCCATCCCTCAGCCTCTGCATCCTCTCTCTCTCTCTCTCTCTCTCTCTCTCTCTCTCTCTCTCTCTCTCCTTAAGTTCCCCCTCTCCATGTCCTTCAGAATAAACCCTAAAACCACCACCAGTCTGGATGTGTAGCAGAGACTTGGACTGACTTTGGAACCAGCCCTGGCTCACAACTTGTTATCTCCTGAATGAATGAACAAACTCACTTTTTCACACCTACTCTGAACGCTGTCTCCAAAGGTCTTCTCACCTCAGTGCTATGCCCAAATCCACCTGCATGTGTTACTTATTCTATAATTATCAACATACTAGGGGGCCCAGTGCATGAAATTTGTGCATGGGGGGGGGGAGTTCCTCAGCGAAGCCTGCCCCCTCTCACATATCGGGAGCCCTCACGGGATGTCCTACTGATGGCTTAGGCAAGTTCCCTGCTCCCCATGGGGAGCGGGCCTAAGCTGCAGTCTGGCCTCCCTTTGTTGGAGTCAACCAGGCTAATCAGGGGAAGCCACCAGCCCCATCAATCCGCTGCTATGGCCACTGCCAGTCACCGCAGCCACCAAGGTGTTTTCATTAACACGGACTCCAGTCCCTACACCATGGAAAAATTACAACTTTCTTTAGGCATTTTCAAAATGTGTCTTTCATAGGATATGACATTTCTTTTTCTTTTTTTTAAATTCTCACCTGAGGATATGTTTCCATTGATTTTTAGAGAATGTATAAGAGGAGGGAAAGACAGAGAGAAACATCAAAGTGAGAAGAACACTTTGATTGGTTGCCTCCTGCAAGAGCCCTGACCTGGGCCCCAGCCAGGGAGGAGCCTGCAACCTAGGTACATGCTCTTGGTCATAATTGAACCCAGGCCCTGCAGTCAGCAAGCTGAGGCATTATGCACTGAGCCAAACTGGCTAGGGCAGGATATGACATTTCTTAGCTCTCCAGCAGTGGACCTTCATTTTTTTTCTCCAGGAGTGTGGTGGAAAAACCCTAGATCACCTTTAGGAATTCTTATTACCCGAGTCACTAAGAATATTACCAGTGGCACACAGGGAGCTTAGCCAATGAGCATTAAGAAAAGGTGTTTCCTCTGTAGTTCACTCCCATCACCAGCGCCACCCCTGCCCCTCCAATCCTAGCTCCACCCCTAGCCAGGCCTGTAGCTTCTGGGCTAGGATGCAGGCCTGGGCAGAAGACCCCCACAATGGCTGGCTCTGCCCCTTCCCAGGTTCCTCCAATTAATGGCTCTGCCCCTCAGCACCTCCTGCCTCCCCACCACCTGCCTGGCTAACAGGTCTGGCTATTTCAGTTGTGGGGCTGAGGCGGACTGGGCGCCACCAGCTTAGTTGAGTTAATCTGCATATTTGCTCCTGATTGGTTGGTGGATGTGGCTTGTGGGTGTAACAGAGTGAGGGTCAATTTGCATATTATTCTTTTATTAGATTATATAGCAGGTGCCTCCCATGTGCTCACCACTAAACTTGACCCTGGGATATAAGAGAGAAAAAGTTGACAAAAATATCTGCTTTTGTAGGTCTTACATTCTAGGTGAGAGGACAACCGGAGGGAAATGAACCCATAAACAAGACTGGTTCAGACACTACCAAGTGTAGGAAGGACAACCCCCTAGGGAGAAAGACTGGGAGGAACAGGGAATAGAGAGGAGAGGTCAGAAGTTCACAATCTCATTTCTTCTTCCTCACCTCACCTCTCAGCGGTACTGGATAAACGACCAGCACTGGGCCAGCCCAGATGGTCCCGTATTCCTGCATCTGGGGGGCGAAGGCAGCCTCGGGCCAGGCTCAGTGATGAGAGGTGAGAAGCAAGGGTGGGAGCGACGTAGCTGGGGAGCCGGGGGAGAGCTGCGAGGGCTTCACCCACCTCACACACCCCTTCCACCCTCTTCACAGGGCACCCTGCAGCCCTGGCCCCAGCCTTGAGGGCCCTGGTGATAGGCCTGGAACACAGGTTTTATGGCCTGAGCACACCTCCTGGGGGCCTGGACATGGCCCAACTCCGCTTCCTGTCCAGCCGCCATGCGTATGTTGGGTTAGATGCCTGCCCTGCCTAAAGTTGACCTTGAGTCTTTGGTTCATGGCTGTTGGTGTTCTTCTGTCTTTCCGTGTCTTACTCTCTTTCCATCTCTGGGTCTCTGTCCCTCTCCATCTCTTTCTCATACCTTGTCTTCTCTCATCCTGTCTCACTGGTCTCCGTTGCTGCCCTTGACCTTTTCAGTCCATTCACCAGATGAAGCCAGAGTGATTGGTAGGGGGTGGTCCCAACCACCACTCTCCCTACCTCAAAAGCCTCACACCTGCCATCTCATCACAGTAAAGTCCCATCTTCGCAGTGGCCCTGAGGTTTGACTGGCTCTGACTCTGTCCCTCTCTGACCTCCACTTCCTCACACTCATAGGGCTCCACTGCGCGGACATCCTTGCTGTTCCCCAGACACACAGGCTCAGCTGTCTTGAGCCTCTGAACCCTCTCCCTGGGCTCCCCCAGATGTTGCATATTCCCCCTCCCCTCCTTTAAGGCACTCTGCTCTTCCTAGCAACCCCCTGCTCTGACCCGTCGCCTGCTCTATTCTCCACACACTTGTCTGGAATCCTTGCCTTTCTCTGCCTTACTCTTGTCTCTGTCCGTCTGTATCCCTTTGCCTCTGTGTCACTCCCTATCTTCCAATCTTCTCACACACGTACCGGTTTCTCACTGCAGTGGGGTGGCCCTGACTGCAAACTGGTTCAGGAAGGTGAGGGCGGGAGAGAGGCCTGGAACAGGAAAGAGGGTGTCAGACTCTCTCTGGCTCCCCCGCCCCAGTGCTCTCACCCCCCGCCTAGGACCCCTCCTCTGTTTGTCTGGTTTCCTGAGGCTTTTCCTCTCCCACGCAACATGCAAGGAGAGGAGGGTGGAGGCTTTCCTGAGGGCTCACTGGCGGGCACTTCCGGAAATGGATGTGGGTGAAGCCTTCAGAAATCCTCCCTGAGGAAGGAGCCCTGGCTCCGGGCCAGACACCCCTGCCCCGCCTGCGCGGAGAGGTACCCAGGGATTGCAGAGGTGACCGCGGCCCCCCCCCCTTCACCCCAGGCTGGCCGACGTGGTCTCCGCCCGCCTCGCGCTCTCCCGCCTCCACAACGTCTCCTCTTCCAGCCCCTGGGTCTGCTTCGGAGGCTCCTACGCCGGCTCCCTGGCCGCCTGGGCGCGGCTGAAGGTCCCGGGACCCCTCTGGGCGGACACGGGGGTGGGGTGGACTCGGGGTCCCCGTCTCAGGGGATAGGATCACCCTCTCCCCCAGAAGGGCTTTCCACAGCTGTCTCCACAGGGCCCGGTGCCCAGGGAGAGGGGCTCGCCTAGGGCCACGCGGGGCGCCCCCGCCCCCGCCCGCCTGGCAGCCTCCCCCCTCCCGCCCCCCGCAGTTCCCGCATCTCCTCTTCGCCGCGGTCGCCTCCTCGGCCCCGGTGCGGGCCGTGCTGGATTTCTCCGCCTACAACGAGGTGCGGACGCGGGCGGGGCCCGGGAGGAGCAGGGTCTCAGCCCTCGGGGTCCCTGACGCGCCTCTTCTCCTCCTGGGTTCGACCACAGGTGGTGTCCAGGAGCCTCACGAACACGGCGATCGGCGGGTCCCCGGAAGTAGGAGTGGGCCCGTCCTTGGGGGCAGGAGAGGGGAGGCGGCCTTCAAATTGGGGGCAGAGGGAAAAGTGCAGCCAGCTCGGTAGCGGGGTCTGGGGGTGGGACCCGCAGACTTGCTCGGACCGTAGGAGGCTGGCGCTGAGGATGCGCCAGGGCGTCGGGAGGGAAGCGCTCCAAAGAGGGCGGGGCTGGTGTGGGCGTGGCCCTAGGAGAGTGGACCTATCAGGAGGTGAGGCTCGGTGTGGGGCGGGGCCTGAGGAGAGGGACCCTATCAGGTGAGGCTCAGTGTGGGGCGGGGCCTGAGGAGAGGGACCCTATCAGGTGAGGCTCAGTGTGGGCATTCGGGAGCTCAGGAGGATGCTGGTCCCAGGCCCCGGTCTCTGCCGACAAAACCTTTCTTCCCCGCAGTGCCGGGCGGCGGTGTCCACGGCCTTCGCGGAGGTGGAGCGGCGGTTGCGCGCGGGAGAGGAGACCCGCAGGGCTCTGAGGGCGGAGCTGGGCGCCTGCTCTTCCCTGGGCCGCGCGGAGGACCGGGCGGAGCTGCTGGGGGCGCTGCAGGCGCTGGTGGGGGGCGCAGTGCAGTATGACGGGCAGGCGGGGGCGCCGCTGAGCGTGCGGCAGCTTTGCGGACTCCTGCTCGAGAGCAGGTGCAATGGCAACCTCCCTGTGCCCTACCACGGACTGCGTCGGGCGGTGCAGGTGAGAGAGGGCTCCTGCCACCTCCGCTGTGCAGTCTTGGGCAGCCTTGAACCATTCTGAGCCTTATTTTCTTCACCTGTCAAGTGGGGATGACCTAGGGCCCTGGGGAGGTGAAGTAAAGGAGGGTCTGTGGTGGGCTCACAAAATTAGCAACTAGGCTATCTATTCTGTCTGTCTTGTTTTGTCTTATTCTCGGGGCCTGCGACAGGGTCTGGCACACAGCAAGTGTAAATTAGTATTTAGACTTGAATGAAAAAAATAGGTAGCCCTGAAGCCCAGAACACCCACCTTCAGAATCCAGTTGCCATCCAGCTGTTACTTATACAGCGCTATCTGCAGAGGGAGCTGTGTGAAGCGTGTCACACGTGTTATTTCAATGGATTCTCACAGTAGTTCTAGGAGAGAGGCACTGTTACTATCTCCACTTACAGAGGAGAAAACTCAGGTCCGAGATAGTATCACTCGTCCAGGGTCTCACAGATAGTAAGGTCCCAGTCACCTAGTGCCTGAACCTCTAACCCACAGAGATCCAGGCGCCCACCCCCTCTGACCACTGTCTCCCAGGAGAGCTCAGCACCCCCTCTCTGACTTCTCGCCTTTGACTTTTAAGGAACCTATGCTGCCAGACCCTGGCTTGCAGGTGTAGGGGAGACATTTATGAATGTGTGTGTGTGTGTATTGTCCCTCAGGTTGTCATGCACAGCCTGGGCCAGAGGTGTTTAAGCTTTTCCCGAGCAGAGACATTGGCACAGCTGAGGGTCACAGAACCCCCAGTGTCCGGCGTGGGTGACCGGCAGTGGTTATACCAGACATGTACTGAGTTCGGCTTCTGTGAGTGCCTGGCCCAACCCTCCTCTGATAACCTTAAAACAAAAAGGCCTATTGAAGTGATAGGTGATGGCAATAAGCATTTATTTGAGATCAATAAGAATACCTATAGGAGAAGCACTGATTCAGGCAGGAACTTAGTTTTCCAATTAAGAGACAAAGGCAGTGCCCATCAGCAGATGAATGGATTAGAAAACTGTGGTACATCTACACAATGGAATACTATGCTGCTGAAAAAAAGAAGGAATTCTTGCCATTTGCAGCAGCATGGATGGAACTGGAGAGCATTATGCTAAGTGAAACAAGCCAGTCAAGGAAAGAAAAATACCACGTGATCTCACTTATTTATGGATAATAAAGACCATTATAAATTGATGAACATAAACAGATACAGAGGCAGAACAGCATTGAACAGACTATCAAAATACAGCTGGAAGGCTCAGGATGGTTAGGGGGGAGTTAAGAGATCAACTGAAGGATTGTATGCATGCATATAAGCATAATTAATGGACACAAGACACTGGGGGTAGGGGAGGAGGGGGGAAGGTCAAGGGGAAAAATGGAGACTTATTTAACATTCTTAGTAATACTTTAAGCAATAAAACAACATTTTAAAAAAAGAGACCAAGGCAATTACATCAACAGAAGGAAGGCATTTATTCTATTGGTACAGATAAACTAACATAGAACATGAGCATTCTAAACAACGTTTTACATTTCAGCCCATCACAGAGGGCCATCACTCTCTGGGGTGTGGGAGGTGCCTCTCCATCAGGGCTGTGAATTCATTGGTCATTGTTGGGGAGAGCTCACCGATCAACTGAAGGAGGCTGGGGAGTGGGGTTTATACCCCACCCTTATAGGTATCTCCCTCCACAGATGTCACCTGTGAGGACCCCACATGTCCTTTCTCCAAACTCCCAGCACTGCCCTCCCAGCTGGAGCTGTGTGAGCAGGTGTTTGGCCTTTCAACCTCGTCCATACTCCAGGCTGTGGCTCAGACGAATTCCTACTATGGTGGCCAGACCCCAGTGGCCACCCAGGTGCTGTTCGTGAATGGTGAGTATGCCATCAGAACCTGACCTCAAAGTCTCCACAAGTCCCCAGCTCAGCACACCATTTCCCTTTTCTTCCCAGGGGATCTGGATCCCTGGCATGTGCTGAGTGTAACACAGGCTTTGGGACCCTCCCTGTCAGCCCTTCTCATCCCCAATGCTTCTCACTGCTTGGATATGGCACCTGAGCAGCCCTCAGACACCCCCAGCCTCCGCCTAGGGCGCCAGGTAAGACAACAACAAAGAGCCCTGGGTGATTTACATTTTCATTTGCATATTAATTTGCATGCTCCTGCCCTCACTAGTACTTGGATCTGACTTTCAAAATTCTCCCACATCTTTACAGAGCATCTTGCAGCAGCTGCAGACCTGGTTCAAGCTGGCCAAGAAGAGCTGGGTTAGGGGTGGGGTCTGAGCCCAGCACCCTCGCCACTCCCTGCAGCCAACCTCAGACCAAGATGTATTTGTTCACTGGCAGGAGAAAGCAGCTTGTTTAAGAAGAGGAAATTCCCAGGAATTAGCATTCAGCACCTGTTCCGCAAATAACTGACTTTTGTATGCAACCATCCTCACTCCAGCTAAAACTGCTCTGTTACAGACAAGAAGTTCTGCAAATATAATGGGGTGATTATTCTCATTGTGGATGTCAGTATTTTAATGGCAAACATCAGAGAAATTTCACTGTTTATGCTGATGCCCTCCCTCCACTAATCACATTCTGGCTTACATTCTGCTCTGCTGCCAGGCAGGTGACTTCTGCACTTCCTGTTTAGTCATTAGAGAAATGTGAATTAAAGCCACAATACTATATTACACCCAACAGAGTTACAAGCAAATAAAACAAAACCCATTAAAAGTTCAAAAGGTGATGATGTCACCCTGCCTAGTTTTGGACTCAGGTTTTGAGTTACATTTGATTATGAGTCATAGAATGTCCATATTTTTATTTTAACAAATAAAAAATGTGAGAAAAATGCACTGTGAATGAAAATGTACTAAAAGAAAAATCATTCAAAAGTATTAGTTTTGAGGACACCCAGGAAATAAGTGTGTGACTCCACTATACCTTGTAAAGCAAGCATTCAGCATGGTGTTTCCGTAGTGTAGTGGTTATCACATTCGCCTGACACAGGGGAGGTCCTGGGCAGAGGCAACCCTTGCTTAAGGTCTTTTGTATTTGCATTTCTCCTCTAAATGCCTAAGCCTTCGAGATTTCCAAGAAGTCCTCCGAGGAGCACCGCTGAGACCCACGTCCTCATTCCTGCTGTCAACCTGGGAATTTATGCAGAGAAGTTCTAAGAATCACAACTCCAATTCTACCAAATTATATTTAAAAATTAGATCCTTCCCTCTTAGCATTGCATTTTAGCAATTCTTCATGTCATCTGGATCCAAGACCTTTTATGATATGTGGATACATGGCAGATGAGTGATAGGTAAATAATAGATTAGTAGGTGGATGACAGAGAATGGATGATAGATAACAGATGGATAGATCCTGGGTAGAGAGTTGATGATGAATAGATTCAACAGATAAGAAAGAAGAAAGGAAAGAAAGACAGACCTCAGGACGACCTCCATCACCAGGCAGAGGCATTCCAGGTGCAGGGACCAGAACCCAACCCTCGACTTCAAATCAGGCTTCCGGGTGCAAGTGCTTGAGTCCGACCGTGTCTCCAGTTCTGGGCGGACCTGAGCCCAATCTGCGTCTTCACACCTGGACTTCCCAGGCGCTGGGCCCTGAGCCTGACTGGTCCCCTGGCAGAGACTTCCTGGCGCTGCGGCCACTAGCGTCCAGAAGTCGTCAGCTGGGCACCAAAAAGCTCGGCCTCAATAGGTTCAACTATCCGTTCCATTTAGTACAGACCAGTCCCGGCTGGGATTGCCACGCTGTGCGGGTGTGTTTACTTGGGTGTGTGATGGAGGTAAGTCTGCGAGACAGACACGCAGGGAACCCTGCCTTTAGGCCTCGCAGGTAGGGTGTGGTGACAGGTAGCGGTTCCGCCCAGGCATTTCCAGGGACTGGCCTCTGACTGGGTTCCTGGTTGCTGATCCCTGGGTCAGGAGGGAGCCCCACGCTTCTCGGAGTCAGGACCATGGACAGCGCGCCCTGCATTTGCGGGGCCCAGTGAGGGTTTTCTGGGAAGTGAGAAAAAGGGAGGAAATCGTTTCATGGTGCCTGGAGTTGGTGATGAAACTACATGTAGATTAATATAAGTATCGCTCGGCACAGAGAGGATTATACAGTATTTGTAATATTTTGTTTCTTGATGTGTTCAGTGTGAGAAAATTCAGTGAGCCATACCCCAATGTTCAGGGTACTCCTCTGATTATATGTTATTCTTCAGCAGAAAGTTTAACACACACACACACACACAACCACCAAAAAAAAACAAAACACTAACCACTGTCATCATCCAAACAGCATTATTTGAGTGAAATACAAGTTTCTAAGTGGGAGAAAATATTGCAATACAAAGGCCTCACAGTGAGGAAAAAATACCTTCCATAACTCAATAAGAAAAAGGAAGACAAGTGAGAAGAAAGTGTGCAGAAGATGATCTTCCCAGACAGAAAATATCTTTCATTGGTCAAGGACATTGCATTTGCTCCTCATAATAACCCTGGGAAGAAACACAAGGACAAAAAATTTGGAAAGAAACATATAACAAGAGGCTGAAGGTATTTATCCATATTTACCCAATGGTTCCACTTCTAAGCTTCAATCCTTGGGAAATACGGATGTAGATAAAGATTTTAATACAGATATGTTCACCTCAGCATTGTTAAGAAAAATATTTGGAATGTATAAATAAAGTATAATCAGTTTAAAGGAACAAATGTTTATGAGCTTAATGCATTCACTATCATTGACACAAAATAGGCATGAAGCATATGGTCTCTAAGTGTCCTCAGTTCAATAAAATACATGGAATTTTCAGAATTATATTTGTAAAGAGCATTTGTTGCCATGGAAACAAGTGCATGAGTACAAAATTAAAACGTAATATATTAATATATGTACATGTAATATATACATATACATGTAAAATAAATTATTTTTTCTTTTGTTTTTTAAATATATTTTACTAATTTTTCACAGAGAGGAAGAGAGAGGGATAGAGAGTTAGAAACATTGATCAGCTGCCTCCTGCACACTCCCCACTGGGTATGGGCTTGCAACCAAGGTACATGCCCTTGACCGGAATTGAACCCAGGACCCTTGAGTCCACAGACCGAGGCTTTATCCACTCAGCCAAACCGGTCAGGGCTAAAATAAATTATTTTAACAAATCCTTTCTGGGAGCCTTCTATTGAAGGGTCACTGCCCACACATCCAAGCTTAGTATTTTCTATTTTCATTTTCATCCTGTGACAGCATAGGACATGACACACAAGCGTCACAGGTGGAGATGAGCTGGTCAGAAACCAGCAGGACAAGCAGACTCTCAGTACGGTCCCCATCACCACCTCCCATGGTCATGTCCTTGTTTGATCTCACCTCTGGAGGGTCTGGCTCACCCTGTGACATTCTTCCCACAGAATATAACAAATGTAACAGGGAGTGAGTATGTGTTCATGATTATGCAAATAAGTTCTAGGACTACAGTAGCACCCATTTACTTTCCTGGAGCAACCAACATGGATACTGAGACCTGGGTTCAAGTTCTAACTTCAGTGATTTGCTATGTGAGGGAGGAGAAGTCCAGACCTTGAAACCTTTCGGGTTTCAATCCTACATCCCCTCTACTAACACATGATTTTGGGAAAGCTTCTTAACATCTTTCTGCCTCCAAATTGACATGAGTTTCACAGTAATTTCTACATCATTGACTTCAGACAATTTTTATTTTGTCAACCAATTTAAGATGGTTTATTTTTCCAATGAGGCCTTTTGCAAGGTATCCACAAAACAAAACAGCAGAGAGATGTCTACAGGAAGTTGTTCTTCTCTCTTTCTTTCTTTGGGATGATAAGCAGCGCTAAGGAACATGTCACAGATCACTCGTAGGCCTCACATTGGTTACGGAGCAGAGACCAGCCCAGATATCTGCTCTCTTTTTGCTTTCTTTCTTTGTTCTCAGGCCCAAGGGACATCCTGTCCTGCCCAGACCTCCATCCTCCACCCCTAGAGACATAAACATGGAGGAGTGGTTTGAGGTACAAAGTAAAAGGAAAATCAGGTACAAGCTTCGGTTCACTAACTGCATTTCTTGCTCCTACTGGAGGCAACACAGCCTATGTTGTAGAGAGAAGCAAGGTTGTACCACCCTGCCTGGCCCCTGCCTGGCCCTAGTTCTTCCTGACAAGTCATCCCTTAAAGCCAAAAACTTGAAAATGGGCATTTGTAGACACAATGTGGTGTGATTCAACTCATCCAGTGAGGTGGGCCCCAGACTTAGGTTCCACAGGTGGGTCTGGTCATTTGTCCTCCAAACTCAGCTGGAAGAACACGTAGCAGCCTGATTAGACACCATGAAGAGGGGTCTCTGTGTACAGACTGGAGAATGGTGGGCAAAGAGGCAAGATCCACCTGCCTGCTCCAAGCCTGGAGGGTCACTGGTCAAGAGCTTCCCTTTTCTGCAATGCGGAGTGGGCTCTTCTTCCAAGAACCCACTGAGGAACAACACAGCAAGAATGAGGACTCAGTGTCCCCTGGGACCAGAGAAAGGAACCCACTTCTTAGAGCCAAATAAAATCTAAGACTTTGAATCCATTCCTCCTCCCAAAGATGCAAGAGGGTGGGGCTGTACCCGCTGCCTTCCTGGCATGTCTGTTCCTAGGGAAAAAGCAGGAGGCAGTGTACTGACTGAACTTGCACGTGATACAGAGAGGAATGGGCAGGTGGTGGGGGGCGGAGGGAGGGGGAGGGAGGCTCTGCTTGAGTCCAGAGGTTCCTTTCTGCCGTCACCACTAGACATCCGATGCTCCACCTTCTAGATATAGATGAGGACCCATAGGTAAACATAAAGCTCTAGCCTTACAGCTGGGTATTTTTCTCTTTAGAAAGTTAGAGGTATGGAGGCTCTTCCCAATAACACTGAGGTCCGAGTCAGGGGAGGGTGGGGACACAAACTATTTCCTGTGGGCATGATGCCTTCGAGAATGCCCTGGCTCCCGATTCTTTGGGGCTTTGGGTTTGGCACCAATGGAAAATGAAGGCACTGCTGATCTGAAAGACCCTCTCCCAAGGGGACCCGGGGCAGGCAGAAAGGGAATCCCTAAGCCAAAGCTACTGCCTGTCTTAAGTGGTCTAGGGACAGGGAGGCTGTGAGCGAAGGGGGCCATGGGAGGGCCTGCAAACATAATCTTTCTTGCAGAAATACTGGGCCTCCTCAAGGCAAAAGGGGTGTTCGGGGGGGTCAGGCCCTGGGTGTTCTGACTCCAACCTTTTCCAAAGGGTGTGACGGTATGCGTGGCCCCACTGGGCATTGCTCTGATGGAGAACACTCCAGAGTTGGAGCTCATGTCTGGGACAGTCATGCTGTCCCCAGACTCCCCACAGTCCATAGGAGTCACTAACCCCCCAAAGGCAAAAGGTCGTGGGGCTGTGCTGCCAAACACTGATGTCTGAGCCCCACTCTGGCGGGTCTGGGGGACAACCCCAAAACCAGTGGCACTAGCTGGACCAAAGGGAAAACCTGCTGGGGTGCTCCCAGCACC
>PVJC01043749.1:0-14393 GCA_004026665.1 Murina feae
AAATTGAAAGGTCCCAGGTTCGATTCTGGTCAAGGGCACATGCCTGGGTTGTGGGCTCGGTCCCAAGTAGGGAACTTGTGGGAGGCAGCCAACCCATGATTCTCTCTCACCATGAATGTTTCTATCTCTCTCTCCCTCTTCCTTCCTCTGAAATCAATAAAAATACATTTAAAAAACAAAACAAAACAAAAAACTCTTAGGATGGAGGGCCCAGTGTGCTCTCCTTCCCCAGAGCATACCCATACCTTTCTCTTACCCTTCCTCCTCCCTGCCCTGGGCATATTACCATTAGCTTCCTCACTCCCAAGCTCTAAGGGCCCTTCCTTTACCTCTATAACTTTTTCTAGAAATTACTTTTTCTCTCCCTATGATTTACCAAATAAATGTTCTCTTACAGTTTGGGTCTTGGCTCTGAATTATTTGCTAGCCATGATGATACAACTGGGTTCATCTTAACAAAAACACACATTCTAGTTACTAGTGAAAGAAACAGTCTGGCTGAAAAATCACTGTCCATATTTGCATCCACAATATGGATCTGTATACCGCTTTTACTATTAGTACTTTTTCAATCATCTTACTCTGCTTAATGTTTTAAAGGAAAATATATCACAATGACAAATTAAAAAACAACAAAACCAGAATGTGTAAATGTGTTACTATAGAAAACTAGAGGGCTGATGCATGGAATTTGAGTGTGTGTGGGGGGGAGGGGGTGGTTATGGGGTGGGAAGGTCCTTCAACCAAGCCTGCACCCCTCATAATCTGGAACCCCTTGGGGGATGTCTGGCTGCTGGTTTAGGTCCAGCCAGACATCCCTCTTGCAATCTGGGACCCCTCACTCCTAACTGCCCACCTGCTTGCTCCTTACTGTTTGAGGAGCATGAGCCTGACTTCTGGCACTCCCCCTACAGGAGCACAATGACCACCAGGGAGCAGCTCCTGCATTGAGTGTCTGCCCCCTGGTGGTCAGCGTGGGTCATAGTGACCAGTCGTTCCACTATTCATTCTGCTGTTTGGTCGATTTGCATATTAGAGTTTTATTATATAGCATAATAAAGATATATAACAATAAATCAATGCTGAAAATAAAATATAAAAAACACTAAACAAAAATATTACGAACAAATTAGAGGCCAGGTGCACAAAATCATGCACTGGGTTGGGGGGCGTCCCTCAGCCCAGCCTGCTCCCTCTCCAATCTGGGACTCCTCGGGGGATGTCCGACTGCCCTGTGGGATTGGGCCTAAACCAGCAGTCAGACATCCCTCTCACAGTATGGGACTGCTGGCTCCCAACTGTTCACCTGCCTGCCTGTCTGATTGCCCCTAACTGCTCTGCCTACCAGACTGATCACCCCCTCACCACTACCCTGCCAGCCTGATCAACACCAAACAGCTCCCCTGCCAGCCTGATTGATACCGAACAGCTCCCCTGCCAGTTTGATTGCCCCCAAATACCCTCCCCTTACAGCCTGACCTCACCCCCAAGAGCCCTCCCTTGCCAGCCTGGTCACCCACAAATGCCCTTGACTGCCAGCCCAACCTTGCCCCCAATGATCCTCCCCTACTAGCTTGATCTCACCCCCAAATGCCCTCCCCCATGCCCTGGTTGCTCCCACCTTCCCTCCCCTGCTAGCCTGATCTCACCCCCAATGACCCTTCACTGCTAGCCTGATCTCGCCCTCAACTGCCCTCCCCTGCTGGTCTGATCACCCCTAATGGCGTCTGCGTTGGCCTCCATTGCCATGACTTTGTCCAAAAGGAAGCTGGACATCCAGAAGATGGCTTGTTGACCTGGTTTAATTAGCATATTACCCTTTTATTAGTATAGATTATATAGGATAGGATTGTTTACATGGGGGAGGGAAAGCCATTTTCAGTAGGAGAAGATGCTCTTGACAGACAAAAATACATAATCCCTATATCTGGACTGATAGCCAGTCATATGCACTGAACTGCCAAATTGGTCATTAAAAATTGAACTGCTTTCTTACACCTTACACCAAACAGCTGTTGTTGCTCTAAAACCTGCCTTACACCCACCTTAGGTTCTACCTTCACAGTTCACCCAGATTAGGTTCTGACTGGTCAATTTTGAAGCCAGTGTGAAAAACTCCTCCTCCTAGACAGCCATTGGCTCCTGGCACTTCACCAAGATTAGGTTCTAACTGGTTGGTTTCTATGCCAGTCAGTGTTTCCATGCCTATCTCTGGACCTGAACAAAGAGGCAAGGCTGATTAGCAGCCGCCATGGAGGTCTAGAGAGAAACAGTGTTCTTGGCTGCTGGGCAAGCCAGGAGAGAAAGAGAGAAAAAACAACTGATCAACAACTGCGGATCAGACTGCGGATCAGACTCTGCTTCTCTCAGTGTAGGCCTCTCTCTGGGCCTGACCTGCAGCTCCCTCGACAGTCAGTGCTGGGTCGCTCAGCCAGCACCAGCTACAGTCAGTGCTGGGTCACCACGGCAACCCAGCAAAGACTCTGGTGTTTGGTTGAGCCTTTGGTCATTACGGACCTTAGCTCTTTATATATATACTAGGGACCTGGTTCATGAAATTAGTGCACAGAGGGGGGTTTCCTCAGCCCAGCCTTCCCCTCTCACATATTGGGAGCCCTCAGGGGGTGTCCTACTGATGGCTTAGGCCCACTCCCTGATCCCCTTGAGGAGCGGGCCTAACCCGCAGTCTGGCCTCGCTTTGTGGGAGGCAGCCAGGATAATCAGGGGAAGCCCCATTCTCATCATCCCGCTGCTGCAGCCACTGCCAGTCACTGCAGCCACCAAGGTGTTTTCATCAACATGGACTCCTGTCCCTTCATCATGAAAAAAAGACAACTTTCTTTAGGCATTTTCAAGATATGTCTTTCATAAGATATGACATTTCTTTCTTTCTTTTTTTTCCTCACCTGAGGATATGTTTCCATTGATTTTTAGAGAATGTAGAAGAGAAGGGAAAAACAGAGAGAAACATCAAAGTGAGAGGAACACTTTGATTGGTTGCCTCCTGCATATGCCCTAACCTGTGCCTCGGCCAGGGAAGAGCCTGCAACCTAGGTACATGCCCTTAGTCAGAATTGAACCCAGACCCTGCAGTCAGCAAGCTGAGGCATTATGCACTGAGCCAAACCAGCTAGGGTAGAATATGACATTTCTTAGCCCTCTAGCTGTGGACCTTCATTTTTTTCTCCAGGAGTGTGGTGGAAAAACCCTAGATCTCCTTTAGGGATTCTTATTACCCAGTTACTAAGAATATTACCAGTGGCATACAGGGAGCTTATCCAATGAGCGGTCAGAAAAGGTGTTTCCTCTATAGTTCACTCTGATCACTAGCTCCACCCCTGCTCCTCCAATCCCAGCTCTACCCCTACCCAGGCCTGTAACCTCTGGCCGAGGATGCAGGCCTGGGCAGAAGACCCACAAGCCCCTGTGATCACCAGTTTCACAGAGCCCAGGCCTCTGCGATCACCAGCTCCGAACCTGCCCCCTGCCACTGCCGGCTCTGCCATTGCCCCACTGGCAGCTTCTGGCCAAGGCTGCAGTCCTGGGCAGGCGACCCAACGACCCCTGCTTTGCTGGTTCCATCAGTGCCCAGACTCCTGAGATCACAGGCTCTGCCCCTGCTCCTCTGATCGCTGGCTCTGTGGAGCTCAGGTCCATGTGATCTCCATTCTTGCCCCTGCCCAGGCCTTATTCCTGGGTAGGGCACTCTCATACCCCTCTGATCACCGGCTCTGCCCTTGTCCATGCCCGAGGCCTCTTGCGAAGGCCTCTGGCCTGGGCAGGGGACCCCAGCCCCCTTTGATCGCCTGTTCTGCCCCTTGGGCCCCCCCGCCTCCCCCACCACCTGCCTGGCTAATAGGTCTGACCACTTCAGTGGCAGGGCTGAGCCAGACTGAGCGCCACCATCTTGTGTTCATGGGGATGGCCATCTTTGTGATAGAGTGATGCCTAATTTGCATATCACTTTTATTACATACAATGCGGCTATGTGCGCCTCCATCTTGGGGCTATAGGTGCAGCCATCTTGGGGGGGGGGTCCATCTTTGTCATGGAGTGATGCCTAATTTACATGTTACTCTTTTATTTTATATATATATGTGTATAAAACAAATAAAATAGTACAAATAAAATTTCTATACTGATGACTCCAATCTCCAGCTTTCACTATTCCAACTGCTTACTCAACATATACAATGCTGTTTAGTAAGTCTTACAGAGCTGTTACAAAAAAAAAACACAACCTTCTGATCAATCCCTAATGTGTATTTCCCTTTAGTTTTTCACATTTCAGTAATAACATCTCACTCTTCCAGTACTAGAGGCCAAAACCTTGTAATTGCACTCCACCTCTGTCTCTCATAGTCCAAGTAAAATAAATTAGTTAATCCTGTATGTTCTATTTTCAAAATATATACTGAATTTTAGCATTTCTCATTTGTTAAATTATTGAATAGTTAAAGGATAAAAATAATATCAAAGCTTATTAATTAAAAATGAACCCCTAGTTGTTTTGGTTCAGTGGATAAAGCAATAGCCTGCATACTGAAGGGTACTGGGTTCAATTCCGGTCCATGGCATATGCCCAGGTTGCAGGCTTGATCCCCAGTGTGGGACATGCAGGAAGCAGCTGAGCAATGATTCTCTATTATCAGTTATGCTTGTATTTCTCTCTCCCTTTCTCTCTGAAATCAATAAAAATATGTATTAAAATTAAATAAAATATGTAAATTATATGAAACATAAATGTTACTTATTTAAAATTATCCTCATATTTCTTCCACTCCTGAAAATTAGCATATAAGCATTTTTTTGGGGGGGGGTGGAAAACTAGAGTGAATAGTTAGTTTAGGTTAATTCTGCTGTTATGTATACTGTTACTTAAGAAATGTTGGTTTCCTAAAAAGTTCTGATTATCAAGTTTTCAAAAAGTCTGACTGTGCATTTTCTGTAGGATATCTTGACTCCAAGATAAAGGAGATGCTGTGTGTTTTTTTTTGCTTGTTTTGTTTTTATTATACAGAAAAATTATTTTCCCTTAGTTAAATAAGCCTTTCTCAATATTAGACAAAAATTGATTCTTCTAAATTTGATATAAACCTAATTATGTTGTGGAAAAAGAAAACAATTATTTGATCTCAGGGTACAATGCACAACAATTCCAGTGTGCTGTGATAGTCATCTTTCTAACTTATTTTCTCCAATGTCAGCTCCCACTGTATGAAGTACATTGAATACAGTGATACATAAAACACCTGGTTTCTAGAAAGGTTATATGAAAATTTGGATAGATTTTAAAGAAAAAGCCCAAAATAAAAAGATCAACCCTTTTATATTTCAGAAAACTTAGAACTACAAACTAAATATCATGATATAATGAGATTTATAACAACACTTACAGAATTCTCAGATTTGTGAATCAATAACTAAAATTTATCTTCCAAAGAAAATGGTTGTTGAATGCTGAAATTACATTAATTGGCAAAGGGATAACTATTACCTAAAGAAGATCCTAACTTGTTTGAAGCAAACCTAATGATGTCACAACAACACACAGAGCTTCTAAAGATGCTGTCTGGATTATATTACACTTCAGATACACCTGGATCAATTAAGATAAAAGCTATGGCTCATTTCCAGTGACATTTACCCACAGACCAAGAAAATGGAAGACGACTGGAGAAAATGAGATAATAGACAGATGATATTAATTTTCATTATTAAACACTAGAGGCCCAGCGCATGACATTTGTACACTCGGGGTATGTGGGGGTCCCTCAGCCTAACCTGCACCCTTTCATAATCCGGGAGCCCTTGGGAGATATCTGACTGATGGCTTAGGCCCTAAGCAGCAGTCAGACATTCCTTAGCACTGTCACAGTGACAGGTCACCGTGCTTGTCAGCTGTGAGCTCAGTTTGTGGCTAAGCGACGCTCCCCGTAGGAGCTCACTGACCACCAGGGGGCAACTCTTGCATTAAGCATCTGCCTCCTATCGGTCAGTGCATGTCATAGTGATCAGTCATCCTGCCATTTGGTCAATTTGCATATTACCATTTTATTATATAGGATAAATTTATCTATCCTATATAATTAAACCCAAATATGCAAATCGACCAAATGGTGGAATGACCAGCAGAATGACCAGCCACTATGATGTGCACTGACCACCAGGGGACAGATGCTCAATGCAGGAACTGCCCCCTGATGGTCAATGCACTCCCACAGGGAGAGCACCACTCAGCCAATAGCCAGGCACACAGCTGGTGAGCACAGCAGTGGTGGCAGGAGCCTCTCCCACCTCCACTGCAGGCAGGAAATAAGGACCGAGTGGTCCCAGACTGGGAGAGGGATGTCTAACTGTGAGAGGGATGTATTTGGCCTGGGAATTGGGCCTAAGCTGGTAGGTGGACTTTCCTTGAGGGTTCCTGGACTGAGAGAGGGTGCAGGCCAGGCTGACAGATGCCCTCAATACATGAATTTTGTGCACCAGGTCTATAGTACATAAAATAATTGGAAATCTTTGAAATTTTAATTTTAATTTAGAGTTTTGATGATGAGAGGTAAACTATTATATAAGTAATTGAATGAAAATGTAGCTATATTTTTAAAACTCTGCATGGATTGTAAGGACTATATTGAACTTCCTTTAAAATGCAAATTAATATTTCAAAACTTTATATCACTAGCTAATTTTTACAAAAAGAAACTACTAAAATAATTCTGTCAAAATTAATCTAGAAAATTTTGAAGTGGATGAATATTTCCATTACATACAACTTAGAACTAGATGTATTGTTCTCATAAAGGCTCACACTCTTATTAGGATGCTAGAGACACAATACACGAAATTTGTGCAAGAGTAAGCCTTCCTTCCCTCAGCTGCCTGCACCAGCTTCCCTCTGGCACCCAGTACGCAGGCTACCTTCGCAGCCCCAGCTTGTTGGGAATATTGTCCGGAAGGATGTCCAGTCTATTAGCACATTATGCTTTTATTATAGATTGCTCTGACTGCACTATAATGATGATACATTGTGAAAAGCAGGTTATATATTAAGATATTATAATAAGTACTTATATATGACTAGAGGCACGGTGCACAAAAATTTGGGCACTTGGGGGGTGGGGGTCCCTCAGCCTGGCCTGTGCCCTATTGCAGTCTGGGACCCCTCAGGGAATGTCCACCTGCTGGCTTACACCTGCTCGCTGGGTGATTGGGCCTAAGCTGGCAGTCAGACATCCCTCTGGCAGTCCAGGAAACATCGGGGGATGTCCACTTGCCAGCAGGGAGCAGGTCTAAGCTGCATTCAGACATCCTTAGTGCTGCTGAGGAGGCAGGAGCAGGAGAGACTCCCACAACCACTGCTGTACTGGCAGCCGTCAGCCTGGCTTGTGGCTGAGCAGAGTTCCCCATGTGGGAGTACAACTGACCACCAGGGGCAGCTCCTGCATTGAGCATCTTTCCCTTGGTGGTCAATGTGTGTCATAGTTGACCAGTCATTCCCAGTGGTTCTGCTGCTAGGATCAATTTGCATATTACCCTTTTATTACATAGAGTAGAGCCCTGGTGCATGGGTGGGGGCCAGCTGGTTTGCCCTGAAGGGTGTACCAGATCAGGGTTGGGGTCCTGCTAAGGTGCCTGATAGGCATAGGTGAGGGGCTGATGGCTGTTAGCAGGCTAGCCACAACCCCTTCAGGGTGAGTGTCACCCCCTGGAGTGCCTGGCCAGCCAGGGTGAGGGGTTAATGGCTGTTTGCAGGCAGGAAACATCCCATTCAGGAAGGGAGGTCCTCCTGGGGTGCCTGGTCAGTCTGGGTGAGGGGTTGATGGCTGTTTGCAGGCTGGCCATAGTCTGTTAAGGGTGGAGGGTCCTGCTGGGATGCCTGGCCAGCCTGGGTGAGGGGCTGATGGCTGTTTTCAGGCTGAGCACAGGCCTCAGCAAGGCTGGCTGAAAGCAGGTATCTGGGATTTATTTATTTTCTATAATTAAAACTTTGTCGCCTTGAATGGAGGCCACAGCCAGCATAGGCAGGCAGGAAGTTTAGCTTTCTCCATAGCCGGGGCAAGCAAGCCTCCTGTTTGCTCTAGCTCCATGGCTGCTGGCTGCCATCTTGGCTGGGTTAATTTTGCTCTGATTTACTGGTTGGCATGGCTTGGCTGGTGGGCGTAGCTTAGGTGTATCAGAGTGACACCTAACTTGCCTATTACTCTTTTATTAGATTAGATATGATATATAATGTACAGCAAACAATTATAATCATCCTATCTAATAAGAGTAATAGGCAAATTAGGTGTCACTCTGTCAAAAAGATGGCCGACCCCATAGCTACATCCTATCTAATAAAAGAGTAATATGCAAATTAGGCATCACTCCGTCACAAAAATGGCTTCCCCCATAGCCACAAAATGGCAGTGTCCATAGCCACATCCTATCTAATAAAAGAGTAATATGCAAATCAGGCCTCCCTTTGTCACAAAGATGGCCACCCCCATGGCCACAAGATGGCGGCACCCAGTCCGGCTTAGTCCAACTACTGAAGTGGTCAGGCCTGTTAGCCAGGCAGGTGGTGGGGGAGGTGGGGTGCCCAAGGGGCAGAATAGGTGATCAGAGGGGGCTGAGGGTGCCCTGCCCAGGTCAGAGGCCTTTGGCAGAGGCCTCAGGCATGGTCAAGGGTGGAGCCGGTGATCAGAGGGGGCAGGGGCAGAGCCAGTGATTGGAGGTGTATGAGGGTGCTCTACCCAGGCATAAGGCCTGGGCCACAGGTCTCAGGCCTGGGCAGGGGCAAGGCCAGAGATCGCAGGGCCCTGGGCTCTGCAGAGCCAGTGATCATTGGGGCAGGGGAGGAACCTGCAATCACAGGGGTCTGGGAACCAGTGGAACAGGGAAAACAGGGGTCTGGGGGTCCCCTGCCCAGGCCTGTAGCCTTGGCTAGAGGCTTCAGTGGGGAAGGAATGGAGCCAGCGATCTCAGGGCCTGGGCAGGGGCGGGGCTGGTGATCGGAGGGGCCTGGGAGTCCTCTGCCCAGGCCTGTAGCCTTGCCCAGAGGCTGTAGTGGCGCAAGGGCAGAGCCTACTATCAGAGGGGTCTGGTGGTCCCCTGCCCAGGCCTGCAGCCTTGGCCAGAAGCTGCCAGTGGGGCAAAGGCAGAGCTGCTGATGGTAGGGGGCAGGATCAGAGCTGGTGATTGCAGAGGCCTGGGCTCTGTGAAGCCAGCGAATGGAGTGGCTTGGGGGTCTTCTGCCCAGGCCTGCATCCTCAGCCAGAGATTACAGGCCTGGACAGGGGTGGAGCTGGGATTGGAGGGGCAGGGGTGGAGCCGTTGATCAGAGTGAACTACAAACTACCTTTTCTGACCATCCATTGGCTAAGCTCCCTGTATGTCACTGGTAATATTCTTAGTAACTTGGGTAATAAGAATCCTTAAAGGCAATCTAGCCTTTTCCACCACACTCCTGGAGAAAAAAATGAAGGTCCACTGCTGGAGGGCTAAGAAATGTCATATCCTGCCCTAGCCAATTTGGCTCAGTGCATAATGCCTCAGCCTGCTGACTGCAGGGTCTGGGTTTAATTCTGACCAAGGGCATGTACCTAGGTTTGCAGGCTCCTCCCTGGCCAGGGCCCAGGTCAGGGCTCATGCAGGAGGCAACCAAAGTGTTCCTCTCACTTTGATGTTTCTCTCTGTTTCTCCCTTCTCTTCCACATTCTCTAAAAATCAATGGAAACATATACTCGGATGAGGATAAAAAAAAAGAAAGAAAGAAATGTCATATCCTATGAAAGACACTTCTTGAAAATGCCTAAAGAAAGTTGTCGTTTCTTCATGGTGAATGGACTGCAGTCTATGTTGATGAAAACACATTGGTGGCTGTGGTGATTGGCAGTGGCTGCAACAGAGGGGTGATGGGGCTGGTGGCTACCTCTGATTATCCTGGTAGCCTCTCACAAAGGGAGGCCAGCTTGCGGCTTAGGCCCTCTCCCTAAGGGGATCAGGGAGGGGGCCTAAGCCATCAGTAGGACATCCCTTGAGGGCTCCCAGTATTTGAAAGGGGGCAGACTGTGCTGAGGAACCCCCCAACCCCCCACTGCACAAATTTCATGCACCGGGCCCCTAGTATTCTTATAAAGTAGGAAATTTGAATCGTTCAAATATTCTTGAAAGATTGTTGCAGCTTTTAAAGATTATATCAATTTGCTTTTCTGCCTTCATATTTAAAACCCTACCACCCATAACTTTGTAAGGGACTAATGTATACTAGTCAATCTGAATGTAATTCTGACTTAACTATTTCTACCAATATTTAGACACAGTCCTCAAAATAAAAATTAGCTTCTAGAGGAACACAACAAATTATTAGAGACATTTATTCAGGTAAGCTAAAACATTTCCTATTTGTTCCTGAAGATATTCAGAAACCATCTTAGAGTTCTTTTCATCCTGTAGGTATCGAAACTCATTGAGGACACTTCTTTTTTTTCTTCATAACTAACTACAGAACTTATTATTAATCAAGTGAGTATTTCACGCCTGGGGCCAATTTTTCATAATACCATAAATTTGGCTTTAAAAAAAAAGATTCATGTCATGCAAATTCTTAATGATGCCATATGGTAAGCAGAGCTAGTCAAATTTTAATGGGATTTTGATAAGGAGTTGAGCAAATTTCATGATGCAAAGCACAGAGAGCAAAGGCAGCAAGCAATACATTTCTACATAGAGTGGTTAAAAATAATGAAACCATTCTGTACAGGCACTAAATTACATGCTGTATACTTTACACATATGATCATATTTAATTATTGCAAAACTCTAATTAAGTAGATTCAATTATTCCCAATTCAGAAGAGATACTGAGACTGCGAGTCATGATGTAACCTTCAAGGTCATATAATCATTACAAAACTGAACAGATATTCAAACCAAGTGTGTCTGACACTAAAGTTATTCCTCCTCTCTAATGTCTTCCTTCAGCAAATAAGAGCTCAGGGAAGAAATAAGGAAAGTGAAAGGTGTTTCTTTCAATCATGTGACAATGTGTTTGCTGACCCATCACTCAGATAAAACCTAAGTTAGGAGGAGGTGAACAGAAATCAAAGAAAAACATGACCAGGCCAAAATCAGAAGTCTGGATACGGAAGTCAGTCCTTGGGAAAAGCAAAGGGAGAGGTACAGAGAAGGCAAGTCTAGTAGATTCCTTGTCCCTTCATATAGGCACCAATTTTCTTTCTTAGCCCTAAAAGCCTTTATTATTATTGTTTATCCTTCAAAAACACTTGTGATGTTATTAGATATATTTTCCAAGAGTAGATGTAGTGGATAACTACAGAAATGTCAATTTTTATTTTGAAGGTAAATTTCAAGAGTGCCCTAAATGCTACTCAAGAATTAAAGTTTATGTATTGTAACACTTCAGTGACACTATCAGTTCATTTTGATTACAAGTCAGTCATTGTTATATTCATATTTACATACAGATTTTCAAAATTAAGTTAGATTTCTGCTATGATTACCCTAAGCTCCAATTTCAACCTGTCAGAAATTCAACCAAAAATTCAAATGATTAGAATTACTTTATTCTTCCAAATATAATTACCTAGTTTGATGAAAAAAAGAGACAAAGGGCAAATAAACAAACATCAAGTAGAAATGTATTGTTTAATTTTAATTACTTTTTTAGTGAAATTAGAAAATTGGCATACCTCATTTCCTTTTTAATCATATTACATAATTCACTCTATTTGTTTATTAATTTTTTCCAGAGTATAGTTTTAGTATAGTAATGAGCACACCAAATAAATGTTCTATTCTTAACATCAAAATGTGTTTATTATGATGACAGTAAAGTAAATTTGGAATTAAAATGTAATTAAATTAGTTTTTAAAATCTTAATTAAATTAAGGTAAATGGAAGTCAGCCAGGCACAGTGTTTGGGAAGAGAACATTAGGAGAAACACATCAGGCATAAAACCTGAAGCCAAAGAGAAGACATCTAGAATGGCCAGAGGGGCACATGGCTTAAAAAGCAGCTGAAGAAAGAAAGGGACAACCAGATAGTGAATGCTGAGTGGGCCATGGTAGATGGTTTGGACTTTCACGTAAGAGTAACAGGAAGCCATTGAAGAGTTTTACCCAAGAAAGTTGCATGGTCAGATTTAAACTTTTCAAGAAATCACTCTAGCTGATCAAGGCAGGGGCAAGAAACAATATGGAGAAAGAAGTTAGGAGGCTAGAGTAGTGGCTCTGTGGAAGTTGATGGTGGCCTAAAAGAAAATGTTGGCAGTGAATTAGGTAAAGAGATATCTAGGTGTGAAATAAAATCCTATATAATAAAAGGGTAATATGCAAATGAACTCTAACAACAAAATGACTGGAAATGCCTGGTCACTATGATACACACTGACCACCAGGGGGCAGATGCTCAATGCCGGAGCTGCCCCCTGGTGGTCAGTCCACTCCCACAGGGGAGCTGTGCTCAGCCACAAGCCAGGCTGATGGCTGCCAGTACAGCAGTGGTGGTGGGAGCCTCTCCCGCCTCCTCAGCAGCACTAAGGATGTCCTACTGCAGCTTAGGCCTGCTCCCCGCTGGCAAGTGGACATTGCCCAAGGGCTCCTGGGATGCCAGAGGGATGTCTGACTGCCAGCTTAGGTCTGATCCCCTGGGGAGTGGGTCTAAGTGAGCAGGTGGACATCCCCCGAGGGGTCCCAGACTGCGAGAGGGCACAAGCCAGGATGAGGAACCACCCCTCCCCACCCCAGTGCACAAATTTTTGTGCACTGGGACTCTAGTGTATAATAAAAGCAATAAAGAGTAGATAAATGAAGAAATTGTTTTAGAAAGATAACAACTTTGACAAGCCTTAATAGGTATTCTTTGCTCTTAATAAACAAAATAAAATGATCTTATTCATCACTTAATAAAATTACAAAAATTAAAAGCAAGTAAACATTAACTTTTATGCTATCACCCATGTACTAAAAAAATGCTTTTCAGATGAATAATGTTTATTTATACCTTTAAAATAAAGCCTCACATCAAACATACCATTTACAAATACAAATCCTTACTTTTTTTAAAAAAATCAATTTCCAGATTTTGTGTTTTGCTTAATGTTCAAAATTATTATTACTTTTCTTAAATTCTTCTTTTTTTCCTTTATCAATTATGCCCTGCTGATTTCTTTATAAACAATTCTAAAATAGTTAATATATTTTCAATAAAAATTAAACATCCTTTAGATTCTGGAAAGTTCTAAAAATATTTTCTTATTATCTCTCTTCCACAGTCCCCTATATCCTGCAGATGACCATCTTTCCTACTTCACAGAGGGCAATAGCCAGAAATCCCTCAATTTACTGTCCTTGTCTAGTCCCACCACAGGTCGACATCACACTTATTATCTACGTCATCCAGTCTCGGTGGAAAAGGGTCCTCCTCCCTGGCTTCAGGCAACTCTGGAACCACGTCCTCATGAAATCGAATGCAGTGGAACTGCTGAACCACTGTTGCAGCTCTCATTCCCTACAATTCCTCAAGTCACACACTGACAACAACCCGCTTTCTTCTATTTCAGACCACTCAGTTCTTTGTTCTTTCCCATGAGCATATCCATGTTGATGTTTCTTCCATCTTAAAACCACCTGCCATAGCCTTTCTAACAAGCTACCCAATTTCTCTTTGCTTTATTGACTTTTTAAAAGGCATCATCAAAGGTTGTTTATATTCCTCTGCTCATTTGATGTTTGGGTATGGTTCATTATGATGCCCATTTTAAATAGGAAAGGAAGGCTCAGTAAGGTTAAGTAAACTTTCCAGAGTATGACACAGTTTGGACAGAATTCTAATCAAGGTATTCTTATTTAAGGCTTTACTTAGCAATATAAATCTTGATGCCATCAGTGCCATTAAATGTAATTCTTCCCGTTACTTTTATTTTTTTAAAGAGTAATATCATAAAGATTTGATCCATATTTTTCCTTAAGGAGTATATGTGAATAATAAGAGTGCAAACTGATCTTTAAAAAATATGTGATTGTTTTAAGTACATGATCTTTTTCAGATTTTTAACCTGTTAAAACCTATTACATAAATATCAATGTATTTTTGTTTTCTATGGTAATACTTTTGAAAAACAATAAAAGATAAAGTGTTACTAGTATATTGTTTTATTCTACATAGTAACAGATATAAAGATGCTATAATTCATACTAAGGTGCGTAAAAGTGCAATATAATAAAGAAAACTTATTTTATTTAATTTACCCAAATTCAATTTTATCAGAATCAAATAGTCCAAGGAATTAACACTACATTTTAGAAGTGCAGTCTAATTGTCCATAAATCAACAACACAATAACTATTATCTCAACTAAGTCATATTATGACCTACAAAAGACTATTG
>PVJC01043750.1:0-14388 GCA_004026665.1 Murina feae
CAGGTTGTTAGCAGGTTTTCGTATTGTGGAAGGGGAACCTGCAGTAGCATCCTAGGTTCTGACCAGGGCTTATGCACTGGTGCTTTATCTCAGCAGATGAGATTCCTAGAAGAAGACTCTTGGATGTACCTTGAGCATTTCTATCAATTTTGCCAAATTCTCCTCCAAAAATGTTGAACCACTTTAAACTCCCACCAGCAACAATGCGTGTGCCCTCTGTCCTACTTTGATGCCAATTTCATTGATTTCCCCCTAGAAGCTTCCCTCCCCTCAGCCGGGACTGCTTGGCACTTGAGCCAAACTCACTGTTCAGTCTGGGACTTGATTTCCTGAGACAGAATTAAGAGGAGGAAAAATAGTGTTCTTCTACCCTTCTGAGTTCTTAGCGGAGGCCCTTGTAATGAAAGACAGATTACCAAGAGAAAAAAAAAAGTTCATTAACATGTGTACCTCGTGTATATGTGGGAGATCCCAGGGAAAAATGAATAACTCTCCAAGGTGGCTTAGAATCCAGATTTAAATGCCTTCTTCCTAGGGAAAGGGGACGGGATATCTAGGCCTCTTAGAGGAGAGTACATGAGTTTTAGGAAAGATGAATGGGAGTGGGGGAGATAATTTGTAACAAAGTTTGGGTGTAATGTTAACTTGTAGTCTCCTGTGACAGGACTCAGTCTTCACTGGCTGATGACACTTTTCCCATCGAGGGAACCTTTTGTGGGGGTCTGATTTTAGGCAGATCAGGAGACTTTAGTGAAAGCCTCTCCTTGCATTTGCTGTTTTTCAAGCATCTGCGGCTCAAGATCATCAATATAACAACACGGCATATGTTGGGGTGGCATGTTCTCTGACCTTCAGAATAAACCCAACAAAAGCTTGTTTCCTTTCTTAGATAATTTGCCACAGCAGTGTTATTCCCTGGAGACAGTATTCTGACCAGACCTTCCTGTGCTTGTAGAAAGGTGTAGGCCATATCACTAAATAAATCAGAGCCAGTTTTCTCATCTTGTGGAAAGGGACATGAAGTTATGATAGTTTATCTCCCTTTCCACAGATTTCCTGCAGATTTGTGTCTCTACTGTAGCCCCAGTGGCCCCAGCTTCTCTGTGGTTCCGGGGCTTGGAGCTGCTGGGGGCTGGGCCCACTTGAAGGTTTGTGTCTCTGCTTCTCCAACCCCAGCGGTCCCAGCACCTCCACAACCTTAGGGCTTGGAGCTTCTGGGGTGCCAGGCACCCTGCAGGCCGGGTCTCCGCTCTTCAGAACCCAGCGGCAGAAACCCAGCGGCAGCAGCAACCAAGCAGGCCTAGAGGCCCTCTTCCAGTGGGCTGGGCAGAATGCCTGCGTCATCACCATGGCAACGATGCAAGCATCTTGTCCCAGCCGCCACCATCTTTGTCTTGGAATGACTGTTAATTTGCATATTACTCTTTTATTAGATTAGATAGTACAGAAAATAGCTAGCCTTTGAGATCAGACAAGAAGAAAACATAAAAGGCATTCAAATTGGAAAGGAGAAGGTAAAACTGTCGTTATTTGCAGATGACATGCTATTGTATATAGAAAATACTAAATATTTTACCAAAAAACCTACTACATTTAATAAATGAATTCAGCAACAGAGCAGGGTATGAAATTAACACCCAGAAAGTGATGGAATTTTTAAATAATAATAAACTGTCAGAAGGAGAAACTATAAAAAATTTTCCCATTTAACAATACAACAAATAAAACACCTGTGTTCGTAAAACAAAATGATGTTGAAAAAGAGACAATAGAAGCTATAAATGAGTGGAAGAATATACAGTGTTCATGGATTGATAGAATCAACACCATTAAAATGTCCATACTACCCAAAGCAACCTAAAGATTTAATGCACTCCCCATTAAAACACCAATGGAATATTTCAGAGGTCTAGAACAAACACTCCAAAAATGTATATATGAACCAAAAAAGATCCCAAAGAGCTACAGCAATCTTGAGAAAGAAGAACAAAGTTGGAGGAATCACATTACCAGATATCAAGATATATTACAAAGCCACTGTTCTCAAAACAGCCTGGTACTGGCCCAAGAACAGGCATATGGATCATTGGAACAGAATAGAGACCCCAGAAATTTACACAAGCCATTATGCTCAATTAATATTTGACAAAGGAGACAAGAGCATATAATGGAATAATTATAGTCTCTTCAATAAATGGTGTTGGGAAACTGGACAGGTACATGAAAAAAAGTGAAACTAGACCACAACTTATACCATACACAAAAATAAACTCAAAATGGATAAAAGACCTAAGTATAAGTCGTGAAACTATAAAAGTCTTAGAAGAAAACATAGTCAGTAAAATCACAGATATCTCTCATAGCAATATGTTTACTGATAAAATTCCTAGGGCAAAGTAAACTAAGAAGAAAATAAACATACAGGACTACATAAAAATAAAAAGCTCTGAACAACAAATGAACCGTCAACAAAGTGAAAACAGAGCCTACTAAGTGGGAGAACATATTTCCCATTGATACATCAAATAAGGGATTAATTTCCAAAATATATAAGAAATCCATACAACTTAACAAAAGGAAAACAAACAATCAAATTTAAAAAATTGGCAAAGGATCTAAATATACACATCTCCAAAGTAGACATACAGAAGAGCAAGAGACATGAAAACATGCTCACAGTCACTAACCACCTTAGAGATGCAAATCAAAAGGACCATGATGTATCACTTCACACCTGTCACAATGGCTACCATGAACAAATCAACAAACAACAAAGTGTTGGCAAGGATGTGGACAAAAGGAATCCTCCTTCACTGCTGGTGAGAATGCAGATTGGCGCAGCAACTGTGAAAGATAATATGGAGTATCCCCAAGAAAGTTAAAAATGGAACTTTCATTTGACCCAGTGATCCCACTTCTAGCAATATATTCTAAGAATACTGAAACACCAGTCAGAAAGGATACATGCACCCCTATGTTCATAGCAGCACAATTTACAATAGCTAAGATCTGGAAACAGCCCAAGTGCTCATCAACAGATAAGTGGATAAAAAGCTGTGATACATCTACACAATGAAATACTATGCAGTTGTAAAAATAAAAGAACGCTTACCATTTGTGACAGCATGGATGGACCTGGAGAGCATTATGCTAAGCAAAATAAACCAGTCAGAGAAAGATAAATATCACATGATCTCACTACCATGTTGAATCTAATGAACAAAGTAAGCTGATGAACAAAATAGATCTAGAGACATAGAAGCATGGAATGAACTGTTGAACCTCAGAAAGAAGGCAGAAGAGGATGGGTAGGAAGAGATTAACCAAAGCATATATATATATATATATATATATATATATATATATATATATATATATAAAGAGAAACATGCAAATTGACTATTACCACCAGCCAATCAGAGCAGCTGTATGCAAATTAACCCAGCCAAGATGGAGGCCAACAGCCATGGAGCTAGAGCAAACCAGAGGCTTCTGTTGCAACTGCCTGTCTAGGCTGGCTGAGCCTCTGCTCACAACCACACCCACCAGCCAATCAGAGCGGCTGTATGCAAATTAACCCAGCCAACATGGAGGCTGGCAGGGCCGCTCTGCACTGGGAGCCTCCACGGCTGGCCGGCATTGCTGTGCCAGGTGTGTCAGCTCAGTGGGAAGGGAGGTCTGGCCTGGGGCCTCTTCGGGGTGTCTAGGAGCAGCTGTCCTGGGTCTGCTGCCTAGCTCTGCCCCCAGGAGCCTCCGAGGAGTATCCAGGAGCGCCTGTCCTGGGTCCACTGCCTGGCTCCACCCCCTGGGGGCCTCCCCAGGGCATGCAGGAGCACAGAGCCTCTGCAGGGTGTGCAGGAGCAGCCGTCCTGGGTCTGCTGCCTGGCTTTGCCCCCCGGGGGCCTCTGTGGGACATCCAGGAACACCTGTCCTGGGATCACTGCCTGGCTCTGCACTGGGGGCCTCCGCAGGGTGTCCAGGAACACCCATCCAGGGTCCGCTACCTTCATCCGTCCCCCAGGGGCTTCCACAGGGCATGTGGGAGCGTCTGCTGCACAGTGCAGAGAATCCGAAGCCAGTTCACTGCCCAGCTCCACCCTGGGTGTGTTTGCTCAGCAGCAGGGCCCCACCGAGGGATCCTGCACCAGCATCCACCCCTGGCTCGCCACCCAACTTTGCGCCAGGTGTGTCCCCTCAGCGGTGTGGGCCCACCAGGCGTGTGCAATCGTGGGCCCTCCGGTGGGAAACGTCCAGGCCTGCACTCACCAGCCTTCCCACCCCCCAGTGCACGAACCCTAAAGGGGCTGTGGGCAGCCTGAAAATGGCTCTCAGCCCCTCACCCAGGCTGGCCAGGCATGCCAGCAGGTGGACATCCCCCCTGAGGTGTCCCAGACTGCAAGAGGGCACAGGCCGGGCTGAGGGACCCCCACCCTCCGAGTGCACAAATTTTTGTGCACCGGGCCCCTAGTATTCTAATAAAAGAGAAGCATGCAAATTGACCATACCCACAAGCCACACCCACCAGCCAATTAGGATAAGATATGCAAATTAACTCAACTAAGATGGTGGTGGCCACAGAGCTGGAGTGAGCAGGAGGCTGGGGTTGTCCTGGCAATGGAGGAAGCCAAGCTTCCTGCTTGCCCTGCTGGCCCTGAGCTCCACTCAAGACTACAAAGTTTCAATTATAGAAGATAAATAAATCCCAGATACCTGCTTCCAGACCGCAGCCATGGGCAACCTGAAAATGGCCATCAGCTCCTCACCCAAGCTGGCCACACCCCTATGGGGTGAGGGTCCCTGCTGGGGGGCTTAGCCAGCCTGCAAATAGCCATCATCTCTTTACCTAGGCTGGCCAGGCACCCCAGTGGGAACCTGCACCATGAAGGGGTGTGGTCAGCATGAAAACAGCCCTCAGCCCCTCACCCAGGCTGGCCAGGAACCCCAGCAGGACCCCCACCTTGATCTGAGACACCCTTCAGGGCAAACCAGCCAGCCCCCACCCATGCACCAGGCCTCTATCTTATATAATAAAAGGTTACTATGCATATGGACCTTAACAGCAGAACGACTGGGAATGACTGGTCACTATGACATACACTGACCACCAGGGGGCAGATGCTCAATGCAGGAGCTGCCCCCTGGTGGTCAGTGCATTCCAACAGAGTGAGCTCTGCTCAGCCACAAACCAGGCTGACAGCTGTTAGCACAGCGGTGATATCGGGATCCTCTCCCACCTCCTCAGCAGTGCTAAGGATGTCCAACTGCAGCTTAGGCCTGCTCCCCCCTGGCAAGTGGACATTCCCCAAGGGCTTCCAGGCTGCCAGAGGGATGTCTGACTGCCAGCTTAGGCCTGATCACCTGATGAGCAGGCCTAAGCCAGCAGGTGGACATCCCCCTAGGATTCCCAGACTGTGAAAGGGCATAGGCCGGGCTGAGGGACCCTCCTGAGTGCACAAATTTTTGTGCACTGGTCCTCTAGTGTGTGTGTGTGTGTATATATATATATATATATATATATATATATATATATATCCCATGGACCTAGACAATAGTGGGGTGAAAGCCTAGGGAGAGGACAGGAATGGTGAGGAAGGACATGTAGAGTACTTTCAACAATAAAAAAACAAATTAAAAAATATTTGTTTATTGATTAAAAAAGAAAATTCAGAAGCTGAAAGAAAAATAATTAGAAAAAATGTTATGAGAATATTTAGATATTGGAAAATGCTGGGTGTCCTATTATTTTTTCTATGAAGATCTGGGATCTTTCAATTTAAATATTAGGTAAGTGTAAACCTAAGCCTATGAAATTAACGAGAAAGGAATACTCAAGTTGCTAGGAATAGGATAAAATTTAAACAATGTTTTCTCCTGAAAACAAGTGGTTTTCTTTTTGTTGTTGTTTTGAAAAATATATTTTTATTTATTTCAGGGAGGGTGAGAGACATATATAAATACCAGTGATTAGAGATTTATTGATCAGCTGCCTCTTGCACACCCCCTACTGGGGATTAATCCAGCAACCTATGCATGTGCCCTGACCAGGAATCGAATTGTTAACTCCTGGCTCATGGATTGAAATTCTACCAGTGATCAACAAGTAATTTTTAAATGTGAACAAAACTCACAGAACTCTGAAATAGTCATTTATTTTTTATTTTTAATGAAATTTTGTTGTAGCAATAGATAATTAGAGATCCACTAATATGGTCAAGAATTTACACAAGATGAAGAATAACTTTCCTGTGTACTTTGGGAACTTCTCCAGGACACTATCATAATTCCTTGTTTTGTTTGCTTGTTTGTTTTGTTTTTTATTCCACACATACCCAGAGCTATCTCAAAAATACTTTTCAGCTTCAATGTTTATGCGAAGGATTCCCAAATCTGCATCTAAATTTCTGTTTTCTCTCTTAAGATTAAATTCTACTTAACATCTCCACCTGCATGTCCCAATGCCCTCTTACAAACATTTCTAAATCTGAATTTTTTAATCTCTCCTCATTCTGACCTCCAGACTTCTGAGGCCTGGGATGTAGGCAGTGAGGACTGGGCAGCAGAAAGGACAGACTCACGTGCTTGCTCTGTGGCTGTTGTATAAGAGAGAAGTGTCCGCTATCCCCACGGGCTCAGCCAAAGACCTTTCCCATTTTATAACCAGAAAACTGAGGCCCAGGCCAGGACATACCAAAGCTGGGAGCCTGCTCTTAAATGGTCATCTTCTTAAGACCAGGGCCATTCTACTTAAACCACTAAGTTCCTTAGGCACCCTCGGCTAGCTTGGTATTTGTCTAATGCAGTGGTTCTCAACCTTCTGGCCCTTTAAATACAGTTCCTCATGTTGTCACCCAACCATAAAATTATTTTCGTTGCTACTTCATAACTGTAATGTTGCTACTGTTATGAATCATAATGTAAATATCTGACATGCAGGATGATCTTAAGGCAACCCCTGCGAAAAGGTCATTCAACCGCCAAAGGGGTCGGGACCCACAGATTGAGAACCGCTGGACAGGGTAACGGTTTGGAACAAAGAAGAAAACAAGGTGATGTTCCCTCTGTTCCAGATTGTCTCCTCCAAGCATCTCAGCAGCCAGCACTGAGCCTAGGCCACTGGCTCCAGCATTTTGGCCAAGTCAGGCTCAGAACTAGAGTTTGTCACCAGCAATGACTGTCACTCAGACCTCAGAGATACTCCGCCCAGACAGAGGCAGCTTCAGTTGGGAAAAGGAGTGCCCACTGCCCCAACCTAACCCTAACCCTAACCATAACTCACTCCAACCCTAACCCTACCCTAATCCTAACCCTAACCCTAAACCACCCTAACTCTAAGCTACCCTAACCCTAAACATAATCCACCCCAACACTAACCTTATTCTAACCCTAAACAACCCCAACCCTAACCCAAACCCAAACTCTAAACCACCCTAACCCTAACCTACCCTAACCATAATCCTAACCCTAACCCATCCAAACCATAACCCTAACCCTAACCCACCCTAACCCTACCCACCCAAACCATAATCCTAACCATAACCATAACCCTAACTCACCCTAACACTTACCCTAGCCCTAACTCTAACCCACCTTAACCTTAAACTTAACCCTAACCCACCCTAACCCCCACATCTACATCCTTCTGAATAGCATCACCCTGTCAGCTAAACACAAAAGTAGAGAGTGATCCTACATTCTTCTTTATCAAGTATCTCCTGGCACAAAATCAATCATAAAATTCTGCATTTCTCTTGTAGCCAGCCTATTCTCTTCATCTTCACCACAACTGCTTTAAGTAAAGCCCACATCTTCTTTCACTTAAATTATTTCAATATTTTCTTTTTTTGCCTACAGTTTTCACATTCTCCAATATGCCCTCCAAACTATCTGCAGAATGATGCTTCTGACACACAACTTTAATATGTAACTTTCTTCACAAAATGTAGTTGGCATTCTACATCATTAAGTGAAATATAAGACATTTTTCATAATCTACATTCTGTATGTTCATCTCTCCTCATTTCCAACCACCTTCCCCTTCCTACTTTACACTATTTCTCCTAAACTGTTAAGATTTCTGCACACATATTCTCCTGCTTCATGCTTCATGCCCTCTACTTATAGCATTTCCTCTGTCTCCCATATCCTCCACTTCTATATATTTGTAAAGTCCTATTCATCCCTATAGTATGCATACAAATTCTGCCTCCTCTGAGAAGTTTTTTGGGATGATGCAGGCAATTAGGTGCTCCCTTCATGATGTCACTAATGCCCTATTTTAGCAATTAACTCATCTATTGTAATTCTTGAAATAATATGCAAGTGAATAAAACTGATGAATCAAATATCTGTAGACAAAAGGGTTAAAAAACACTACATATTATTAAAAAGTTAATGCCTAACAAAGTAGAGATGAGAAATTAGGAAACAGGTATGAAGAATTGGTATACTACAATGAAAGAGCAATCAATACACAGCTGAATGGAAATGTGTATGAGAAGCTGCAATATGAACTCATAAAGAGGCTCAAGTGTTATCAAGGGAAGTTATATATAAGAAATGCAGGCAGACATTAAGGAAAAAAAGTAGAAAAGAAAGATTTTCCATATTTTGAAGCTAGAGTAAAAAGAGTAACGCTATTTTCCACTTACACAGCTAACATATTTTAAAATGAACAAAGAAAAATATCTGAGGAGAACATGAAAAACAGAAGATGACACCCTGAAAAAGTGACTTGGGAAAGCAATCACTCTCTGGCTGGCCTTAACTAGATGGGCTATATTTTATCCCAGTTATATGTTGGCCAACACACACCCACACAGAATATTTAAGTGCTGCTAGAAACATTGATACTGTACAACAACTGCTGCAGCCAGAAAATGTGAAAATCTAATATTTCTCTAAATTAGCCATGCCACCTTTAAAGAATACCCTGGGTCATTGCTAAAGCATTGTTCCATTACCCAAACAGATTATTAACAAGAGTGATGGCAAACAGAAGATAAACATTGAAAAGCACATGAACCCTTCTTTACAAATGGGTTTTTATAAAAGTTCTTCCAATTGCATGTCCTTTCTGTTTTTCTATTACATCAAAGGAATCAGAAAATAAAAAAACTTAGTTATGTAACATTATATTCATTAGACATTCTTTTGGGAATTGTCTCAAATGTGTTGCTTCACTTAACTGTTTTGGCTTATAAAATGCAATCAGAGAAAAGGCTAATCACCAAAGGCATTCCCAGTAGAATTAGAAGAGAAAGTAGACACAAGAATGGTTGAATAGAGAAGAAATCCTTTGTGCATTCTAGTAGCACCTTCAGTGCTACTAGAAGAGCTTGACTGCTAAATAGCCTACGGTCATATCTATCCAATTTTGACTAAACTTGATTTCCTTGATTGAATTTACAGCAGTTCTTCTGAAGGCTGGCCTAATGATCCAGGATAAATTAGAATGACTTTATCTTTTAATCATTTATAATCTTATTTCCCCTTTTTACAGGATCACTAGATTGATAAATGAAGGAAATTCTATAAACAGTGTGTTTGTACTGGAGCAAGACATTTGAAAAGCTCCCTTAGATAGTTCAGAGTACAGGAAGGAAATAGATGTACTACTGGCTAAGAAAATTAGGTGGATTTTTATCTGGATCAATGATTTTATTTAAAATATGCTGATTGGTTAATGTCAAATGAGGAGATATAATATCTGCCATGACAAAGTACTATTTTTTCCTACAGTTTAACCAATTGTTAGAACAAAGGTGGAGGAGGCATGGTTATCAAGTTTTAAGTTGACAAAAAGCTAGACAAGGTACCAAATAAACTGGATGATAAATCAGGATCAATAAAGTTCATATTAGGCTAAAATAATAAATTGAATCTCAGATAAGTTGCTATACCTGCATCTCAAACCCAAAAGTCACTAGTATAGTACAGATAAAACCTTACTTTTGAGATATCATATGTAAACAAGTTTTTAGACTTTTAGTAAGAAGGGAACTCAATTATGAAACAAAAATATGCTGTAGTTGTCAAATAACTAATTTATTCTTGGTTGTTTTAGTAAAAACATATATTCAAAATGAGTTATCAGATAGTATCTAGAAAATTATGTTTAGTTTTCTTTGTTTATTAGAGATTAGGAGACAGCAGGCAAAGTAGACCATTTTAACAAGTGAAAAGGTGATGAGAAGAGTCAAGATTTTGTCACTTGAGAATTTTTGAAAAAAGTAAGATGTTTAGTTTGAATATGAAAAGAGAAAGAAGGGAGGAAAAAAGAAAGGCAAGACAGAATATTCATGGAAGACACCATAGATGACCTCAAATATTTACAACTAGAGGCCTGGTGCACAAAATTTGTGCACAGAAGCGGGGGTGGGGGGTCCCTCAGCCCAGCCTGCACTCCCTCCAATGCGAGACTCCTCGGGGAATGTCTGACTGCCGGTTTATGCCCACACTTTTAACAGATGACAGCTCCATTGTTGTTTCTTTCTTTTCATGCTTAAACCCATTGGAATTAGTAGGTATTCAAAGTGTGTATACATTTTGGGGGGACACCCTGTATATCTCTAGTCATCAGTGAAAGGAACCAATGCTGGGTTTGGAACCCCCAGACAGGGAATCTTGCTCACTCCCTGCATGTCTTCCCACTCCTTTCCACTTTCATGGGCAGTGGGAGAATCAATGTTTTCTCTCAGTAACTTGGAAAAGCACATCCTGTCACCCACTGCCTGGCAGAAGCTCAATAGGCCCTCTCAGGGTGGCCTTCGCTCATGGGTGCTACCACCCTCAGTGCACATTCCTCCTCTGCAGTTGCCCCAACTCTCCACTGTTTCACTGAGAGGGTGGACCTCCTCACCTCCTCTGGGTTCCTGATCTCAAACTCCAACCAAAGGCACCTCAGCAAGGGCCGCGCAATGCCCACCACGTGTGTCTGTCAATGCCTACTCCTGCCTCAGCACCTGCATTATTCCCACAGAGGTGACCTTGTTGCTGCACTGGCCTCTGTGGGAACAGGGCATCTCCACTCCGCCCGCTCACTCTGAGCACTCAGACATGCTCCAAAGGATGTGAATATGCTGAAGGGGATGTGAACACATAGTGTGGAGGATGTAGGCATGCTGGGATTGACAGAAGTGCAGCAGAGGGGCGGGACCATCTGTGCACCATGGTCTGGGACTGTTGCGGCACGGTTGGGTGACAATGTGCTAGAGGATGTTCACACGTGAGGTGGGGGGAGAGGATGTGTGTACAGAAGGCCTGTGCCTGTGCATATCTGCAAACCCACACAGTGCTGCTAGGAGAATGTCAATCTGGCCCACCACAGTGGCTGTACCTGCGATCGCACACCTTCTGGGCCAGGAGGCTGCACCAGGATCAGACAACAGTGAGGGGAAGGGCAAGGGTGAGAGCAAGGGCCAGCTGAGAGGACTACAGAGACAATAAGCATGTAGTCAATCACAGGGGACACCACCACCACAGCCGCCTCATCACCAGGCCCAATGCTACCACTATCACTGGTATCCTCTCAGGCCCTTGGTGCACAGGGAGCCAGGCTGCCCGCTATAATGCTTGTGGTGTTGCCTTCGGAGCCAGGCACTGTCTGAGGGTAGGATCTTCCCACAGGCATTGCTGGAAAAAGCTCAGGGAGAGTGCCTCAGGGCCGATGGGTCTGACAGAAGTGCAGATGTGCCATGGAGGTGGTGCATGCACTTCTGTTAACTTACACAATGTGTTTTATACCACAGCATGTGGCAGCAGCTGTGAGCAGCACCAAGTGGAGCCTGAGGGCCATCAGAAGGGCTCACAGCTGCCACCGCCGCCATGAAGGGAGTACAGGCCACCCTCTCCTGGGCCCACTTCCCCCTCCTCTTTCCCCACTGCCACAAGTCCCTGACCACCCAAGCCTGCTGCATGCACAGTCTACTGTTCGTTTATCTATCGGTTGTATATATCATGATGGTCCACGGCTTTTTATATATTACTAGTGGCCCAGTGCAAGAAATTGTGCACTGGGGGGGGGGGTGAGGGTGGGTTCTTCAGCCCAGCCAGCCCTCTCTCACATATTGGGATCCTTCAGGGGATGTCCTACTGACGGCTCAGGCCCGCTCCCTGCTTCCCTTGGGGAGTGGGCCTAACCCACAGTCTGGCCTCCCTTTGTGGGAGGCGACCAGGCTAATCAGCGGAAGCCACCAGACCCATCACCCTGCTGCTGCAGCCACTGCCAGTCACCACAGCCACCAAGGTGTTTTCATTAACATGGACTCCAGTCCCTTCACCATGAAATAATGACAACTTTCTTTAGGCATTTTCAAAATGTGTCTTTTATAGGATATGACATTTCTTTCTTTCTTTTTTTTTATCCTCACCTGAGGATATGTTTTCATTGATTTTTAGAGAATGTGGAAGAGAAGAGAAAAATAGAGAGAAACATCAAAGTGAGAGGAATACTTTGATTGGTTGCCTCTTGCATATGCCCTGACCTGGGCCCCTGCCAGGGAGAAGCCTGTAACCTAGGTACATGCCCTTGGTCCGAATTGAACCCAGACCCTGCAGTCAGCAACCTGAAGCATTATGCACTGAGCCAAACCAGCTAGGGCAGGATATGACATTTCTTAGCCTTCCAGCAGTGGACCTTCATTTTTTTCTCCAGGAGTGTGGTGGAAAAACCCTAGATCACCTTTTTGGATTCTTATTACCCAACTTATCAAGAATATTACCAGACCTTAGCCAATGAGCAGTAAGAAAAGGTGTTTCCTCATGTAGTTCACTCAGATCACCATCTCCCCTTCAATCCCAGCTCCACCCCTGCCCAGGCCTGTAACCTCTGGCCAAGGCTGCAGGCCTGGGCAGAAAACCCCTAAGCCCCTCCAATTGCTGGCTTCACAGATCCCAGGCTTCTACAATCATTGGCTTTGTTCCTGCCCCCTGCCATTGCTGGCTCTGCCCTAGCCCCACTGGCAACCTCTGGCCAAGGCTGCAGGCCAGGGCAGGGGACCCCCAGGCCTCTCTGATCACAAGCTCCACCCCTGCCCCACTACAGCCTCTGGCCAAGGATACAGGCCTGGACAGAGGGCCCCCCAGATACCTGCATTTCCAGCTCCACCCATGCCCCCTCCAATCACCAGCTCTGACCCTGACCATGCATGAGGCCTCTGAAGAAAGCCTCTGACCTGGGTAGGGGACTCCCAGCCCCTTCTGATCACCTGTTCTGCCCCTCAGGACGCCCCACCTCCCCCGCCACCTGCCTGGCTAACAGGCCTGACCACTTCAGTGGCGGGGCTGAATTGGACTGGGCACTGCCATCTTGTGGCTATGGGGGCAGCCATTTTTGTGATGGAGTGATGTTTAATTTGCATATCACTCTTTTATTAGATCAGATATATATATATATATATATATATATATATATATATATATATATTCTATGAAATCAACTAGAACACATAGAGAGAAAAGGGTGTGCTGTTAATAATTACACCAAAACATGAGGCATAAACTGGATCTGTCCCAAATTAGAATAAATTCAATTATTTCAACCTTCTTAACAACTAAATAATATTCTATTCACTTTTGACAGTCCAAAATTTTGGCAAATCAGCTCTGTTATTTTGAAAACTTCATACTCGGTGATGGAAAATAGATGATAGAAAAGATGTAAAGTTGGCACTTCTACCTTCTCCATCTCAAAACAAAACAAACACAAACCACTTATTCAAACTAAATTACTCATAGGTGTGACTATGACTCTAAATGAGTTTTTACTAAATTTTATGCCACTAACCTGAGTACTTTTAAGAATCCCTGAATCAAACTGGGTCAAGTTGTATGTTTTACCCTACTTAAAGCCAACAACAGCAACAACAAAAGAAGATAAAAGGATTAAGAAGTTACTAAGAAAAAGAGTAGCACTGTCTTTTTTTCCCAATTATTAACTACTAGGGGCCCGGTGCACAAAAATTTGTACACTCGGGGTGGAGGGAGTCCCTCAGCCCAGCCTGTGCCCTCTCACAGTCTGGGACCCCTCAGTGGATGTCCTATGATGGCCCCAGTCTGCCAGGCGCCTTTTGTGTGTGTGTGTCTGTATGTGTGTGTCTCACCACTGGGGACCTGCCCCCAGCCGCATCTGAGGCTCGGAGCAGTCCTCCTGTGTGTGTCTACCTGCCGGGGGCCTGCCCCCAGGCACACCATCAAGGCTTGGAGCAGGCACCCCCTCTATGTTGATCTCTCAGACTCTTGCTGGGTGCTGCCTGCCTCCCAAGCTTGCCTACTGCCCATCTTCCTCCATCCACCAGAAAGCAGGGAAAACCCCGCCTTGTGGTCAGGCCAACCTTTTCCTGCTCCCTGATCCTCGGAAGGGACCTGGGAAGCCGCCAAGCAGGCTGCCAA